>JAOXNR010054815.1:0-42771 GCA_028571225.1 Parsonsia alboflavescens | reverse complement strand
GTCTCCACAAATACTTCTTATGTTTATTCTTAAATAGAATGTGATTCTCTATTTTCTAATCCATTAGTATCTCCATAGTAATCATAGAGAATAAACATAAGCTAATCTTAATGAATTATTCTTGTCCAAAGAATAATTCAATGATCAGGAACACCTATTTAAATTATTCATACAAAGAGATACTATCACATTAATTCCTACTCATAAGAATAATATCTTTTGATAAATAATTAAGGACGTACGAAGACAATAAATAAATTATTAATAAGATAATTACATGCTTTAGGGCATACTAATATAACAATTGCAAGATCTGTAAAATAATTGGACATGATTCGACTACATGTATGAATAATAGCAAGGATGAAGGCTCTAAATCTGGCCTTGTTCAGGAAGCCAAATATGGACCCGCTAAACGTAAAACTAAATGCATTCAAAAGGAGCAAAAAGAGGATGATAGAGTTGCAGAATAAAGGAGTTTTGAAAAAGATGATATAATTGCGGAGCCAAAACCTCAACAAGAAGTTGTGAATCAAAAGTGTTCAAGGTTCATTATGTCTCTCTAAATTTGTCATAACTTTTTTTGTTGTAAAAAATGGGTATAAGCCAAACCCCCGCTATCAAAGGCAAATTTATTAAAAATAATAATGACTGTCATAGCGTATGTGAAAATATTGGTAAGTTATAAGGTGAGACAAACAACAAAGGACTCATGAAAATAGGAGATTAATGTGATTGCCACACGAAGGCTCTTTTTTTTTTTTGCTTTCTTTCTTCCTTTTACCAAACACCGCCTATAATGGCGGAGGGTTTGACAAATCCCTACCCATTTAATGCAAATACACAATACAGAGAACATAAAAACCTTATTTTGCAAGTAGTAGGTAACAGATCCATTTCTTACAAAAGCGATGCAAAAAAATTAATTAGTGCTAAAAATTGACCTTTTAACCTATCAAGATTACAAAGACCTTTTACATGTAAAGAAAAAGGGCTAAAATCATGAAAATATCTATCTAAAGAAGGACTGCTTGGCATATTTGTCACATGATCAGCTATTGAATTTGCTTCATGAAGGATATGGACTATATGAAAATCACCAATATGAAAAATATTTCTAATACAACAAACCTCCCAATGCAACTTCCATGTTAAAGATATACCTTGATTACTCATATCTACCACCGCCTTTGAATCCATCTGAATTGTAACCTTTAACCAACCATATTCTACTCACAATCTGAATCCCTTGATCAATGCCCCTAATTGAGGTTCGGTGCTGGTGTCGAAACCATTGTATGTTGCAAATGTACTAAAACATCTGTCATCACCTTGCCTTATAATTCTACCCATACCCGAGCTTCCAAGATTATTCTTTACTGCTCCATCCACATTCCGAAGTATTTCATTATACCATTCAGAAAGACACCAAAAAAATCTCCTTACTCGTCTGAACAGATCAATTTTTGGCCGCCAACCGAATTTTTCCAAGAGTTGGCCATGTCATATTTATGTCATAAAAACTTCCTATGATTTTGTGAATGATCTCTCTAAAATCGATCCTTCCTGAATTGAAGACAAAATTGCACCTTGCTACTCAAATTTCATGGCACGCCAATGTTAGGATAAGTTTTCATATCATTCCTAGCCTATCCGCCAATAGCAAAGAATGAACTCGAGACTAGACTGATTGATTCTAGTTGTAAGGTAAGTCCATCATCAAATCGAAACACTCTCGGATCTCAATTGCCAAGGAGCAAGATCCGAACAAATGATCCAAAGTTTCAACTTTCCTCTCAAGGACAAATTGATGCAAGTTTAAATCCAATTCGTTTTTGTACCTATCAACAACCATTAAAAATTTCCACATAAATATTGTCCCGGAAATTTGGATATAATTGTGCTCAAAAGAAACACTCACCTCTCTAGAATTCTGCGGCCGTTTCAGAATATTTAAACAAGAAGATCAATTAGAAATCCGTGTTGAACTTAGCTTCCTTATATAAATGTCCTATTTGTCCATCTTTCCTATAGGATAAGCAAGTATCGTCTCCATAACTGATGAAGGCAAAATCAATCTTAGCTAATCTTCCTTCCAGTTACCTTGAAGCATCACATCAGAAACTCTAAGATCCCTTCTTTGAATCACGGAAACTGCATCACATAATTTCCCTTCCAACAATCAATTTTCAAACTAAATCATAGGAAACTTAATACTGATGTATATGGTTCTAATTCTTCAACGACAGTTATTAAATTCTTCCAAACTTTTGATCCATCCATTAAAAGATTATCTCCTAGATCCAAGGCATTTAAATTAAAATCATACTTCAGATTGAGATGCCTAGTGCGTAGGCAATCCGAAGTTCAAAATCGCCACCATAATTTGAAATCATTCGTTTTAACATAGCTTATCAACGAATGCACATTTAGACCACCTTTCCAAAATGATAAACAAATCTTATCCCACCTATACCACTGTTTTCTATCCCCAAATTCTGTTTTCCCCCAAAAGAAAAGTGAGAACACCCTTTCAAGTTCTTTAATAAGTTGACAAAGAGGGCCTACAGCAACTATGTTTTGTGTTCACATTGCAAAAAGTACATACCTTATTAAAAGAATTCGGTCACCTATTGCGAGGTACTTCTTCTGCGAACTTTCAATTCAAGATTGAATCTGGCCAATTAATTGCTCAAAATAATGAATCTTTGATGTCTAGGATACATTGGGCATCCCAAATATATAATTGGCATTTGCTTCATAGTACATCTTGAAATAGATCTTAACAAATTTTGTCTATTAGGAGAGACAGAAGTAGGAAAATATTTTGAGCTTTCATGGAAACTAATTTTTTTTTATCCTGACCAGTCTTGATAAAACTTTTTTTTTTTTTTCTGAGCAGTCTTGATAGAACCACAGAAATCCATTAGATCTAACCAATTTCGTCTTAAGTCCCCTTGTAAATATAATTATATCATCTGCAAAATTCAAATGAGAAATGGGATACCTTATCCTATTAGAGACAAACTCTCCAATTTTTTCTTTAATCAACAATGTGTTAAGACCTTGGATGACACATTTGCAACTAAAATAAAAAGTGTAGGTGATAAAGGATCTCCCTACTTCACACCCCTGCTAGAAGAGAAAAGCCACACAATTTGCCCTTTATAGTAAGTGAGAATTTATTATGTGAAACGCTGTCACGTGTAACATCGAAAAAATGTGGACTAAAGCCAAATTTCATTAAAATTGGAAAGAGAAAATCCCACGAAACGCTATATTTCTTTAGCATATCTAATTTTAAAATTCAATTACCTCTCTGACATTTCTTGTTGAAAGAATTTATCATGAACCATCTCCGATGCCAATAAAATATTATCACAAATATTTGAACCACAAACAAAGCCTCTCTGATTTTCACAAATACAAGGAATAAATAAGCCATTCTAAGAAAGATAACCTTGCAGACGATTTTTTATGAGAAATTGCACAAACTGATTGGCCTAAAGTCAACAAAAGTTAGCGGGTTGTCAACTTCTGGAATGAGAATAATTTGTGTTGAAACAAATTGTTGAGGCATTTGCAATCCAGATCAGATATCCCGTACTGCTTGTGTCGCATCATCCTTAATCAAATCCCAAAAATCCTTATACGATCAACTCGGAAATCCATCCACACTCAAGCTGCTATCACCATCTAAAGACAATAAGCTCAACAGTTCTCTTCAACTGAGAGAAGTTCAACGAATTTTACATTTCTGTCTTTAGATATACAATCTGGCATGTCCTTTGTGAATTTCACAGGTGATGGGTGAAATGGGTATGAACCGGACAAGTCAACGCAAACAGGTAGGACCCGGACAGCAATCAGCCCAACTGGACCAAAGGACCCAGACCTTTAATACCTGAAAGTCAGACTCACGGAGTCAATGCGGACACTTGAGTAGTGACCAGCTACCACCGACCTTCCAAGTCATCGACCTAGAGGTTATCGACCTCTTAAATGAGCTTGAGCAGAGGTCTTGCTAAACCTCGACCTCCGACCTGGCAAGCTCTGATATGATTCATAAATCTTCCATGCCATGACCAACGGTGCGCAACTCCTAATTACTCCCAGGAGCCAAGGATCACTCAAAGCAACCTCACCAGAAGAGATGTTCGAGACTCTCAGTATCCATAGGGAGGTTGCAAAGTTGGTCTGAAGGTCGGTTAGCTAGCTGTAGCTCTTAGCAGAGGTGTGAATGGCAAGATCTCTCATCCTAGGGAAACTCCACGATTCTATTGAATCCCGCTGTTATCACAATTGCCTACTGTTATGTAATGCAGAGCAAAATATGGTAGGAAACTGACTTTCTCTCTCTACTTAATCAAAAAAACACATAATCAATCTCAGGACGGAAAAGTCATTCAAAACAGAGCCACTGTTGACGGAGGGCTAAACACGATAGTTTTATGAATGAGCCACTCTTTCATAAATCTTCCATGCCATGACCAACGGTGCGCGACTCCTAATTACTCCCAAGAGCCAAGGATCACTCAGCGTGACCTCACCAGAAGAGATGTTCGAGACTCTCAGTATCCATAGGATGGTTGCGAAGTTGGTCTGAAGGTCGGTTAGCGAGCTGTAGCTCTCAACAGAGGTGTGAATGACAAGATCTCTCATCCTAGGGAAACTCCACTATTCTGTTGAATCCCGTCGTTATCCTAATTGCCTACTGTTATGTAATGCAGAGCAAAATTAGGAAACTGACTTTCTCTCTCTACTTAATCAAAAAAACACATAATCAATCTCAGGACGGAAAAGTCATTCAAAACAGAGCCACTGTTGACGGAGGGCTAAACACGATAGTTTTATGAATGAGCCACTCTTTCATAAATCTTCCATGCCATGACCAACGGTGCACAACTCCTAATTACTCCCAGGAGCCAAGGATCACTCAGCGCAACCTCACCAGAAGAGATGTTCAAGACTCTCAGTATCCATAGGGAGGTTGCGAAGTTGGTTTGAAGATCGGTTAGCGAGTTGTAGCTCTCAACAGAGGTGTGAATGGCAAGATCTGTCGTCCTAGGGAAACTCCACGATTCTATTGAATCCCGCCGTTATCTTAATTGCCTACTGTTATGCAATCCAGAGCAAAATCTGGTAGGTAACTCACTTTCTCTCTCTACTTAATCAAAAAACACAATAAATCAATCTAAGGATGGAAATGTCATTCAAAACAGAGCCACTCTTGACGGAGGGCTAAACACGATAGTTTTCTGAGAATGGTCTTTACCCTTGATTATTTCTCGGAATACTAACTTAGGCATCGGAGTTCTTCCTCTGGCGATTGCCCACTCCGGTGACTGTTTTCTTCATTTCTCAGGTTGTTGACTGTGGAGCATCATCAGGATCTCTAGGGTGACCCGTTGTTCACTTTTGAGCCCTGTCACTTCTTTTGCCTTTTGTGGGAAATCAGAAACCAAAAAGCCTAGCTTTCTTTCTCATTCCCAAAAACAAATAAACATTCTTGATGACTCAGTCTCAACCGTCACATGTTCGGCCAGCATGCCGTGGTTGCCCACCTAACAGAACACAACTACGACCGCTTCTAGGGATCAACAGTGGCCAACATTTTCTGGTCCATCTTAGAGGGCCCCCACCAATTTCCCACCTATGCCGGAGAGTCCGGGGCAGTGACATCCTGATCCCACAACCAATTACAACAATTCCAAGCTGCACAGGCCACAGAGATCTAGGAGGACTTAGATATCAATGCTGGTTGACCTCATGGAATGAATGGTGGCAACCCGGGAGGGAATTGTTAGTAGAAGAGACTATGTATCTACTGGATGCACTCTAGTCCCCACATAGAAGCGAAGCTGGACACACCCAGCAAGACCGTCTTCAACCTTCAGCAGCAATGAACAACCTTCGATTTGCTGAACAAGGTCGAGAAGTAGGTCAAGTACAAGAAAGGTCTCAGTGGGGGAGAACCAAGCCTATGACTGACCTCAAAGGAAAGCTCAACCATGGAAGGAGCTATGATTTAAGAGACAGGCTCAACCGAGTAGCCATCTTCGAAGTTAAGGACAGGATGCCACCCTTGAAGATCAGGGGAGCTTGTTGCAAACTCCTCTTGGAGTAAGGATGCCTCCTCGATGCCTAATCGAAATGACAAGCGAAGATGCTCGAGAGGTAGCCCCCAATCCATTGAGGAGAGCAACTCCCCTGGTCAATTTGGAGCAATAGAGCAATGTGGATCTTATCGAGACTTCGCTATTTGTCCATAGCATCCGCACCGCTCGAATGCCCACAGGATTCAAAGCCAAACATCTAGAGGTGAAATACGATAGTGTAGCGGAACCTCAGGAGCACATTGATGAGTATGTATCCTACATAGAGATGCTTGAGTACTTTGACCACTTCAAATGTAGAGCCTTCCGGTCAACACTAACCAAAAAGGCCCATCCCTGGTTCAAGGGCATCCTAGAAACGAGCATGTCACATTGGACACAACTGAAAGAGCTGTTTTTGAAAAACTATCAGAGCAGCATAAGGTGCGGAAAAGACATCAATGACCTCGGTACCATCAAACAGAAGGTCAGAGAAAGAGCTCGAAGATGCTACGGTCACCTCAACAATGAGCCGGTGGAGATTGAGCAGAAAATGATGCCATTTACATCAATGCATTCAAGCATGGTTTGCAAGGGGGTTATGTAGTCCTCAGGTTGGTTGAGGAGCCGGTCAAAACTATCAAGGAGTTGTAGACTCTCCTGGAAAAGCTGATCAAGGCAGAGGAGACAATGGTTCAGAAGAAGATCCCTAACTTTACCTCAGTTGTTGAATGAGACAGCAAAGGGCGTCGACGGAGCCCACAAAAATCAAAGAGGGATAGGAAAGACAACTCACTCAAAAGGAGGGACCTCAAACAAGAGAAGGAAGACCATCCCTAACCTCATGAGCACCCCTCTTAAAACTTCTTGAGTAGAGATCCGTGTGGTCATAGAAAAAAGAGGCCTTTTGAGACCGTTGAGGCCTCTTAAGAGTCCTATGGCCAAAAAAGACCAGGCCAAGTTTTGCCACTATCACAATGAACATGGCCATCTCCCAGAGGATTGCTTTGACCTCAAACGTGAGATTGAAAGATTGGTGACAAAGTTCCACTTGCAAGATTTTCAAGCTAGGAACATAGGTCCTGCAGATCCACCACCAGCAGCTCCTCAGAATTAGCAACCCCCTGTGCGTGAAATAAATGCCATTGAAAGGAGGTCCAAGCGAGCTCGAGGGAAGGATTCAGAACCCCTCGTAGTATCGTTGTAGATTGGGGATGCCTTGGTCAGCAAAGTACTGGTGGACACTAGAAGTGCCGTAAACATCCTATATAGGAAGGCCTTCGACCAAATGGAAATTGACAGGAGCTTATTGATGTGGTCAGCCACTGCCCTAACTAGCTTCAACGGCACCACAACAAACGTTGATGGGGTCCTGCAAGTCCCAACCACAGTTCGCGTGAATGACAAAGAAGTCATGGAGGTTATGGACTGGATGGTAGTGGATGCCCCTGGAACTTACAATGCCATTTTGGGCAGAAGGGGGGTCATGGCCCTACGAGCAGAAATCTCCCTACTCAACTACAGCATGAAAATCTGGGTTGGAGGCACCTGGATTATCCTCAAAGGAGATAGATAGATGGCTGCCGTCTGTTACCTTGCTGAGGCTAACGAGGAGAGCTCAGCTAAGCTTGAGCATGACCAATGCATCGACCTCTGCAAAAAAGATGAAAACCATCAAATTCAGGCAGCCAGTAGGGGATCAAAATGGGAGAGCTTCAACCTCCAAAGATCAAAGGGAAGCTTGTAGATTCCCTTCAAGAATATCTGATGGGCTTGGCAACCCAATGATCTCGAAGGAGTTGACCAGAAAATTGCTGAACACAAGGTCGGATTCAAACGCAACGAGGTCATAGCTCGAGAAGTCCAAGCTCTTGTCAACACAGGAATGCTGAAAGAGGTGTTGTACCCAGAGTGGCTAGCCAACCCAGTTGTGGTCCCGAAGAAAGAAGGGACATAAAGGATGTGTGTGGAGTTCACCACACTCAACAAATTTTGCTAGAAGGAATCCTATCCACTTCCCAATATAGATGAGATGGTGGACTCAACAACCGGGTATCAATGGCTATGCTTTCTGGATACCTACAAAGGGTGTCACCAAATCCCAATGGCAATGGAAGACATGGAAAAGACCTTGTTCATCATAGAGGTTGGGACCTACTGTTATACCAAAATGCCATTCGGCCTGAAGAACGCAGGAGCAAAGTTCTAGCTAGCTATGCATAAGGTGTTCACAAACCAGCTTCAGAGGAACATAGAAGTCTATGTGGATGATATCGTGATCAAATCCAAGACCTTAGAACACTTTATTGAAGACATTAGAGAAACTTTCCAGACACTGAAAGTTTCCCATATGAAGCTCAATCCGGAGAAGTGCACCTTCAGAGTGTCGGTAGGAAAATTCCTTAGCTTCATGATCTCAGAAAGAGACATTGATGCCAAGCTAGACAAGATCAAGGCCCTGCTGGATATGGAGCCTCCCAGAAATCTCAAGGAGGTATATAGTCCAGTAGGAAAGATGGCAGCACTAGGACGCATCATCAGCAAAATGGCGGACAAAGGGGAAAAAATCTATGACGCCATAAAAAAGCCAAAGGACGTTTAGTGGATCGAGGATTGTAAAGCAGCTTTCATCAAGCTGAAAGACTTCTTGGGAAAGCCTCCTTAGCTAGTATCTCCGAGGCTATTAGAAGAAATTTGCATGTATCTGACTACAATCGAGAAGGCAGTTAGCTCATTGCTGTTAGTAGAATGGTCAGTTTAGCAATTTGTTGTCTACTATGTTAGTCAATTGTTCCGAGGTCCAGAGACTAGATATTCGGACTTCGAACCTCGAAAAATTCCTGTACCTCATTATTGTTACCTTGAGGAAATTGAAGCCATACTTTGAAACTTACCTGATAAGAGTTTTAACCAACCTACCACTAAAACAAACTCTAGCCAAGTTCAAGCTATTAGGTAGGACCATGAAGTGGTCACTTGAACTCTCAATGAATCAAATCCAATTCGAGCCAAGGAAAGCAATAAAAGCTCAAGCTCTCGAAGACTTTGTAGAGGAATGCATAAGGGATATATTGGAACTTGCAAGTGCCTGTGAAAACAATGTCTGGACAATGTATACTGATGGTTCAATGGAGAAAGAAAATTCAGGTGCAGGAATTATACTGATCAGCCCATTGGGAGTGAGAATCTCTTACTCTCTGAAGTGAAACTTCCAGACCTCAAACAATGAATCCAAATATGAAGCTCTCTTAGCAGGCCAAAGACTTATAAGAGCCCTCAAAGGGCAGAAATTCAATGTTAAAACTGATTCACGAGTCTTTGCCAGCTAGTTTACTAAAGAATACGAACCTAGAGATTACAACATGGTCAAATATCTCAAAAAAGTAAGGGATATCAACTCCAAGCTTGAGCATTTCCTTATTGAGTAGATACCCAGAGACCAGAATGCAAAGGCAAATGCACTGTCCAAAGTCTATCGAGACGTAACCGGGACTAATGCAGAGCTACTGGTGGAACAGTTACACTCTCCAAGCATAGGCCAGGACTAGAGCTTGGTGCTGGAGGATCAGGCAGACTGGAGATATCTAATCTATAGATTCCTCAAACATGGCAACCTCCAGTAGGATCAAAAATAAGCTCGCCAAGTGGGAAAATGGTCACTTCGCTGCGTCCTGATAAGAGATGACGAGGTACACAAGAGGTCCTATACTTGGTCATTGCTCAAATGTCAAAGTCAAGGAGAGGGACAATGCGTCATTAAAGAGATAAATAGCAAAATATGTGGATCACACATAGAAGTAACTATTGTCGCCAAGAAAATACTAAGAACATGGTATTACTAGCCCTCAATGGTTTCAGACAATGAGAAGTACATACAGAAAAGCACAAGCTACCAGTTGCATGGGAACAAATCATATGTGCCCCCAACAAGGTATCAATCCATCAATGCATCGGTACCTTTTGATATTTGGGGCATTGTTTTTCTTGGAACCTTCTCGAAAGGAGTGTGTGATCTTCAGTTCCTGATTGTTACTGTGGAGTACTTTACCATATGGGTTGAAGCAGAACTAATAGCAACCTTCTCATCACCAAAAGTCCGGTCCTTTGTCTGGAGAAACATTTTGTGCAGATTCGGGATACCCTGAGTAATAATATTAGACAATGGAAGGCAGTTCGTTGGCGACCCATTCAAAACAATCTATGAGAATTTGAACATTTAACAGAGATGGGTCGTTAGCGACCCATTCAACCTTCTCATCCTCAAGTTAATGGGCTCGCTGAGGTCACGAATAAAACCATTATGGAAGGGCTCAAGAAAAGACTCACCGAGCTCGAGAAAGAAGGTTGCCAAAACTGCTTGGCCAGAAGAAATTCCAAGCATTGTATGGGCATACCAAACAAAGCCTAGAAAAGCAACTAGAGAAACGCCATTCAACTTATGCTTTGGTGCAAAGGTAGTAATGTCGGTCGGGTTCGCCATGAAGTCTTTGAGGCTGACTGAATATAATTCAGTCTTTATTGCGAGGGAGAGATGGGTAGACCTTGACCTTCTTGAAGAGGTCAGAAACAAAGCAATGAAAGTAGACAGAACCTACTAAAGGCGAGTGACAAATTTTTTCAACAATAGAGTGAAAACAAGTCATTTCATAGTTGGAGAAATGGTTCTCAAAAGTTTGGACGTTGGCAAACAAGGTCAATTGACCAAGCTGCAAGAAAACTAGGAAGGACCTTACATAGTCCAAGAGGTCCACAAAGGAGGGAGCAATAAGCTCCCTGATCTCAAAGGAAGACAGCTCCGGAGACCTTGGAACATTTGCCACTTAAAAAAGTTCTATGCCTAAAGCTGATTGAGACATTACAGACGTCGTGAAGCTAGTTAAAAAGACCTCGCCAAGCATCGTTGCGACCTCAACAACCTAATGATAACCTCAACAGCTCAGTTTGAACAAAGCACAAATTAAAGCTAAGTTTTTTTTTTAAAGGCTTATGTGGATATTATGTCTATGTTAGTTGCCTGAGTGCCAAAGCAGTTCAATTATATTGTGCAATTATCAAAAGGCGGCAAGTGTAAAGGAAAATCATTGAAGGAAACAAAGCTGTTATAGAAGAAAGAGATAGAAGGCCACAAACAAACCTTTGTGAATATTCGGTATATTTGTAGAGATTATAAAATTTCAGGTGCATAAAAATCCAACTCTATTACAAAATTCCCCCAACTGACTTGGGGGATAAGCAAGACGTCGAGCCTGAGACTTCTATTGGCAAACCTGGAGAAGGACTCCTGAGCATCTCAGCCATCTCAACTCTTCGCTGGGAAACAGCTCAGGTCCAATGAGCCACGACCGATCCTCCACCACCTCGCCGGGGGGCAACTCGAGTCCTACACCCTCCTCGACTTGAAGGTCCAATAGAAGGTCCGGCAAGGAATTTAATAGGTATCTCAATGGCCGGAGTTAGAGCAGATCCCATGGAAGAGGAAACCGTAGGAAGGCCCCTTGGTTCTTGGCTCATTAAGATTTGTCCCGTAGAGGCAGTGGGTGTCCCTCAGCACTGTCGAAAGGAAAAAAAGAAACTGTTAGCACAAAAGACTACTAAAAGAAGCAATTAAGTTTAGGGAAGCTACTTACTGGAGTAGCTTATCCTTAAGCTCGTCCTGACCACGGGGAGGTTGCATAGTACTCTTCTTCCCAGGCTAGTAGCATTTTGGAAGGACCTCGGCCAGACTAGGGAGGTTCACCCAACTGTAGCCCCGTTAGAAAAGGCTAACCCCAGCAAGAAGTTCCTCTGCTGCCTTAGGTTACAAGGCAGATGGGGGAGCTTGTTGTAGAAGGTCTGATACAGATTCCAGTCCGGATAGCTCTACACAATGCTGTCCGGGAGGCGAGAAAAAAAGAAGTGTCTTTCCATTTGCCCATTGGAGACAGGAAAGGACCTACTAACCGGTACCGAGGAACACGCTTGACGTACCCTTTAGAGTAGCTAAGGATTGCTAGAGGCTTCAGCTTGAAGAAGCACGTAAAGAGTTCCAGGGAGATTGGTACCCTGTAAAGATGGTAGGTTGCTATGAAAGCAACCACCATTTGAAGAGAATTGGGAACAAGTTGGACTAAGTTAAAATCCCAGAAGTCGACAATATCGAGAAACAGGGACTGAAGGAAAGGGAAAAGAATCCTTCCCCCCCTTTGGTGGAGGCTTGAGCGGTAAAGCGCTATACACCCAGCATGTTTGCTATAGGAATGCTCAGCCCTAACGACGATGACGATATCGCCAGCTTCTAACACCATCATCATGTGGATCCCCATGATATCAGCGGGGCCCAAAGAAGAAGCCAGGGAACTGACCCCAACCTCAGAAAGGTCATAGGCCAGACTGGGCACAGGAAGAACCTGGGGAAAAAGGCAAGGATCATAGAAAATTCCATTGGCCATGGTCTCAAGGAAAGAGGTTGAGGCATAAAAAATGGTAGACAATTTTGTAGGAATTACTCAGACAAAGGCTCAGAGTAAGCAGAAGCAGGGAAGCAGTAGAAAAGAGAAGGTTGATGCAAGAATGTGAAGGACTTGCAGAGAAATTCAAAGGTTTTGGAAGGCGTCTGATATAAATGACATCAGAGACCTGTTGAGATTCTGGGTAGAAACCGATGAGCCAGAAATGGTTAATTTTTGCCCAAAGTAAGTGGTGTAGCCTTTCAAATCAACGAACTCTTCAATTTTCCCTCTGAAAAGCCAAAGCAGGTCGCTTATGCAAGAGCTGAAAATGCTTCAGTCCTCCTCTTAATAAAATAAAATAAAATAAAAACGGAGAGCTTTCTTAAGTCTGAAACGGGTCAGATGTTGCTAAAATTGAAATGAAGCAACTTTCTGATCTTGGGCTAGTGATTATTTTTCCAGAGCTGAAGGGATTTATCTCCTTCTAGAAATAGCCGTTGGATGGCGCAACCTTTCAAGAGCCGTGACCTCTAGATGGTAACTCTTAATACCTGAAGGTCAGCTCCACAAGTAGTTGCTAGAAAATAGCTCTACCTTTCAAAGTATGCGACCTATATATGACAGTCCCAAATGAATGAAGGTCAGTCCTCGACATAGAGATGGGAGTTAATGAATACCTGAAAATCAGGCCTTAGGACCTAGAGCTGGTAATCCCTAATACCTGAAGGTTAGGCCCTCGACCTGGAGATGGTGATTCTTAAGGCCTGAAGGTTAGATTCTCAACTTTGAGATGGTAACCTCTAAAACCTGAAAGTCAGAGATAGCGAGTCTCGAGGTATGAGTGGGCAAGGACCTCTTGTTACTGATCTCCTAGGTCACAGACCTAGAGGCCACCAGCCTTCATATGCGCACAATAGAGGCCTCACTAGACCACGGCCTACGACCTGGTGAGTCTCACTCCTACTCATATACCTTCCATGCTGAGACCAAGTGTGCGCAACTCTGCTTGGGGCCAAAAAATAGTTAGCCAGCTTGCAGCGCTCGACTAGAGACATGAATGGAAGGTACCCCCAAAGTTAGCCATTGCAAGGAATCAACAAACCTACTAGCAGCTATGACTTGAAGATGGTAATTTAAACACCAACGACTTCTGATCTCATCTGGCCTAAAGGGGGGCAATGATGGGTGAAGCTGGTACGACCCGGACAAGTCAATGCAAACATTCAGGGCTCGGACAACAGTCAACCCAACTGGGCCTTTATATCTTTAATACTTGAAAGTCAGACTCACAGAGTCAATTGAGACACTTGGGCAGCGACCAGCTACTACCGACCTCCTAAGTCATTGACCTAGAGGTTATCAACCTCCTAAATGAGCTCGAGCAAAGGCCTTGCCAGGCCCCGACCCCTGACTTGCAAGCTCCAATCCGACTCATAAATCTTCCATACCACGATCAACAGTGCGCGACTCCTAAATACTCCCAGGAGCTAAGGATCACTCGGTGTGACCTCACCAGAAGAGATGTTCAAGACTCTCAGTATCCATGGGGAGGTCGGGAAGTTGGTTTGAAGGTCGGTTAGTGACCTCGTAGCTCTCAATAGACTTGTCAATGGCAAGATCTCTCATCCTAGGGAAACTCCACAATTTTAGGAGCAATTGGCGGGATTCGACAGAACCTTACAGTTATCCTAATTGCCTGATGTTACGTAATACAGAGCGAAATCTGGAAAGTAACTGACTTTCTCTCTCTACTTAATCAAAAAATACACAATCAATCTAAGGACGGAAAAGTCATTAAAAACAGAGCCACTCTCAACGGAGGGCTAAACACGATAGTTTTCTAAGAATGGTCTTTACCCTTGATTATTTCTCTGAATAGTAACTTAGCTATCAGAGCTTTTCCCCAAGCGACAGCCCACTTCGATGACCGTTTGTTTCTTAGGTGGCTGACAGCGGAGTTTCATCAAGATCTGTGGGGTGACCGGTATTCACTTTTGAGTCCCATCAATAGGAGTCAAAGAACAGCATGGTTCTTTAGTCAACAATGGAGAAATAGCTAACTGCCTCTTCTTCAATATCCTTCATATCCATTAACCGTTCACCGTCTGAGTTCATGATTTTATGGGTATACGTTTTTACTTTCTAAACATGCCATATTTTATAAATGTTGGTAGTTTTCCCTCCTCCTTCCTTTAACCATTTTACTTATGACTTTTGTCCCCAGTGTATCTCTTCATTCCGTACATGAAAAGCTAAATCTGATTTAGCTTTATGCAAAAATTCTCCATTCTCCTCTCTTGGATATTGAATATAAAGATCCCCCTTTTCTGAGAAAACACTTTGGGTTGCCTTTACATTAATAACAATATTATCAAATGTATTTTTATTCCAATCCTTCAACGCCATTTTGAATCTGATCAATTTTGCAGCCAAAATCCTCGTATCAACTCCATCAATCTGCTGGTTCCAACATTCATCCACAACACTCCTAAATTCATTTCTCCTAAACCACATATTTTGATAACAAAATAGACTAATAGGTCGAGTAGTTGCATGCTTAAAAGAAATCAATAGAGGGGAGTGATCAGAGGGAAACTTCGAGAGATGTTCAATCACCAAACTATTTTAGCAATTAACACCAACATCATTCACCATAGCTCTATCTAATCTCCTCCAAAGTGGTGGAAAAGTGGATCTATAACAAGTATAAGTCCTTCACACAAATAATAGATCTAATAATTCGTATTCATCAACAGCGTCATAGGATTCTTGAAGTGGTTTTAAGGCTGCAATTGAACCTAAACATCCATCAAAGGATTAACCACATTAAAATAAAAAAAATCAATAAATAAATAATAAAAACCAAGGACTTGCAATATTTTGACGTGATTAATCATATTATCCCACGGATTCCTAATTTCTAGATACAAGCCGTATGGATAAAAGAACGAAAGAATTAATTCCCCAAGGTCACATAAAGGACTTACATGGCATTCGGTTCACTAAAATAGAAGGTATACAAATGAAATTCTAATAGCCCATTATTTTATTTTATTTTATTTTGATTGGATGGAAAAAAAGAATGGAAATTATTATTTTTGGTAGATTTGAATAAATATAGGATGATAAATGATTAAAAGTGAAAGATGACTATACCCTTGCCTATTTATTATCATAAACTATAATAAAAAAGGTTCCAATCTTTGCAAAGATGAATGACATGGTGATTTCGTGAATCTTGATTCCAGGAAACTTTTATTGCTGGATGGATTATCTATCAAAACAAACACTCATTTGATTTTTCCAAAACATCCCACATCATAATCAAGTTTTGTCTGACACAGATATAAACGGAAGGAGATTTTCCCCCAAGTCATAGTCACAATTCACACGGATAGAGAATTAGGCATCTCGAATAGTGGAATCGGACGTCTTAGTTGATGGAAGTGAACTGCCCATTGGTAAATAGGAGGCCAAAATCGGGTGAAGCTACTTGAATGCTAGATATTTTTTCCGAGACAACGTTAGGGGAGTCCGACAAGGGATCCCTTATCCCCAACTTTATTCATCCTAGCAGCGGAGGTTTTGTCAAGGGATCTCAATAGCCTCTTGCACGAAGGGAAAATTGGAGACTACTTTAGAGAGCACATCAGCCTCCCCATTTCAAATTTAAGTTTTGCTGATGACATTGGAATCTACACGAGAGGGCTGAAGCTGGGTTTGCGAACCTGAATTGAGTTCTTGAAATTTTACCAAAAGGTGAACTTTCATAAGAGTGCTATGTATCTGTCTTTGCGTATACCTCAGCAGCGCAAGGGCAAGGAAAAGGAAATCACGAAATTTACAAAGCACAGATTGCCCATGATGTACCTCGGCTGTCCAGTTTTTCCGGCAAGAGCTAAGGCTGCATATTATTATCCTATTGTCGAGAAAATTTCTGCACGCATCAATGGATGGCAGAGGAAATATTTATCACCTAGGGGTAGGTTAATTCTCATTAAATTTGTGCTTTCAACCATGGCGGTTCACTTGTTGTCGGTCTCAAATGCACCACAGCAGATTGTTTGGGAGATAGAGCGCCAGTTTGCTCAATTTTTCTAAGGTGATTCGGAATATGGAAGGAACCGGCACTGGTGTAAATGGGAGTTCATTACTCAGCCATATGATAAAGGGCGATTAGAGGTAAGGGCGTTTTCTAGCGTGATTCAAGCGTACAGCTATAGGCAATGGTGGAAATTCCGTTCTACTAACTCACTTTGGGTCCGTTATCTACGAATGAAGTATGGATATCAGCCTGGCTTGTCGTTATTTGAGGGCGGTTCTCCAGCTTGGAGACGCTTGACACAACCATCCAGTTGGATTAAATTAAGAAAATGGGCTGAGAAACCAAACTTCTTTAACACCGTAAAGAGAAAGTCCCATGACACCCTATCAAAAGCTTTCTACATATCCAACTTGATGATTAAGTTACCACCGCTGCAACATTTATTTAGGGATCACGTGAACTCTGAAGCAAGAAGGATATTGTTCGTAATATGTCGCCAATTGACAAAACCCCCTTAGTTTTCACAAATCAACCTTGGCAACAGAAGACAGAGTCTTGAAGAAAAAATTTTACCAATTATCTTTGATGAGAAATTACATAGACTTAATCGGTCTGAAATCCGTGAAGGATGAAGGACTCGCTACCTTCAAAATGAGTACAATTGCATTGCTGTAACTTGTCGAGGCAGATGAGCCCCTGCCCAAAAATCTCTTGCAACTTGAATGACATCCTCTGCAATGATGTACCAAAAGTCTTAATAAAAAGTGCCCGGAAAACCAGCAATCCCCGGTGAACTGTCACGATCTAAAGAGAAAACAGCCTGTTCGACTTCATTAGAAGATGGGAGAGTCGCCAATAAATTGTTATCCACGGAGGAAAGGACTGTAGGAATATCCTTCTTGAAGTGCATAGGGTCAAGAAGACACCAAGTGTTGGCCTTCAACCAAGATGAAAAATATTTAACAGCCTCCTCCTCGATTGCAGATGGATCAGATAACCATTCCCCAGCCGAGTTTTGAACCTTACCAGTATGCATTTTGGCCTTTTGTGTGTGCTAAAACTTAGAGAAATTAGCCGTACTACCTTCCCCCTCTTTTAGCCATTTAACCTGAGCTTTTTGCTCCCAGAAAATAAACTCATTCCGCTGCTGAAATGCCAAATCAGCTTGTTCCCGATGGAAGAGCTCTCTGTTCTCTGCCGTAGGTGTATCTCTGTAAATTTGTTCTTTTTGTGCACAATCCAATTCTGCCTTTTTAACATTGGATTGTACATTAACATATACCTCTTTATTCCTAGTTCTGAGACAAGTCTTCAACCGAATCAACAGGGTGGCCAGCTATTGCAGTCCGTCACCTTCAGCGTGGCCCTGCCATGAAGCCTCAATGACAGCCTTAAATCCAGAGTGCCTAATCCACATGTTTTGATACCTGAAGATTCTTGCTGATTGAGGAACAGAGCTTGTGACTATAATGAGCAGCGGTGAATGATCCGACGAGTATTTCTGAAGATGCTCCACTTGAGTGGAAGAAAATGAACTCAACCAAGTGGAATTAACCAAAGCCCTGTATAACCGTTTCCAAAGTGGAGGAAAAGTAGAGCTATACCACATAAAATTCCCTCCCTTATATGGTAAATCTACCAAGCCACAATCATTAAACTCCCGCATGGCCAGAAGACTCGATGTTGATCCTAATGACTCCTCCACTGAACGCACAACATTATAATCTCCTCCAATAAGCCAAGGAATGGAAGCATACTAACTGATCAGAAGCATATTTTGCTGAGATGCCATCTATCTACATAATTACACTTCGCATACATGACTGAAATAGGCAATCTTCACCAAAAACTGAACTTATTTTACAAGTAATCACCTGATGCAAATCTGAAAGGACTTCCACACGAATTAAATCCGACCAAAACAACCATATTTTCCCCGAGGCACTACAGTAATGATTCAGCAAGTTCATTGAGAATGCAACATTCGAAATCCTCTCCAGAGCTACGAAAGGTTTCAAAATTCCAATAAGAAAAGGCTTATAGTTACTAATTAACTGTTTCAAATGCATAATAGAAGTATGGTTCGCAATACCTCGTATGTTCCATATTATGCTCTTCATATCGAATGAGTTACAAAAGCTTCTCGATTGGTCTGAGAACTTGTCAACGTGGTCAGTGGAGTGATTTTCTTCTTCTAATTCGCTCTCAAACTAGATTCAGCAATTCTTCAACGGTAGGAAGTGCAACCTCCAAAGCAAGTTCTATTGTTGGCAATGTACTATCCTCTACAATTGCTTGATCAAAATCAGACACCAAACTCAAACCTTCCCCGACTTCTGTAATAACCTCACAAGAGGGGACAACAGCAGGCTGATCATTAACAAACATGTCCCCTCCTAACCGGGGAATCTCTTCTGCAATTTCCGGATTAGTCCCTACCGTAACAAACCTCTCCAAATCAAATTGCTGTCGAATTTCTGTGGTGCGACTTGTAGTCTGATTTTGCTCAAGAGAAAAACCTGCTACCTTCTGAATTGGAGAAAGATGGAACTGCGATGGGGAGATAATTTGCTCATCAGCTGGAAAAGCCACCAAAGGGTCATCAATTAGACGAATTACTTTCTGAACTTCATTTGATTTCAAGATCAGTAGATCCTCTGTGACAGAACAACAATTCATCAACAGAGAGGGAGTTTTTGCGGCAGATAGTCAAATTATTAACCAGATTTAATCAACCTGATAGTCAAATTATTAACCTGAGTGTTAATCTGATTGGATTTCTTGACAGGCTGCGGCAACTTTGTATTCAATGTGGACTGCAATTTCTCCAAACTGAGACTGTGTTTCATATTTTGTTTCAATTCTGGATGCTTGATCCTGTAGACATCAATGACATGGCCTATCTTCAGACAATGTGAGCAATATTTGGGGGCATCTTCAAAACGAATATCCTGCTAGAAACCATCCTCCACCTGGCCAACCCAAATCCGTTTCGGAAACTTCTTCAACAGATCAACTTCGACACAAACTCGAGCAACGCTAGGACGCGTCATGTTAGCTGTTGGAGCGTCCACGTTCAGCGGCAAAAGAATACAGTATTTCTTTCCCAAACAGATGAATTGACAGATTAGGAAAACTGATCCAGACCGGAACTATTGAGGGCGCCGAATGATCTTGAAAATTAGGCTTCCACTTCAGAATGCGGATTGTAATTCCATTGAGACTCCAAACCCTTTTCATCCATAACCGACAATAATCTCCTCAAGACGAACTCGAATTAGAATATGACAGCTGTCAATCAAACCAATGGAGAACTCACCTTTTAGACCAATGGTGTTGAATTCTCTGCGAATTAACTCAATTGACGGTTTACCATCTGAGAATTTTCCAATAAGAGCATGCTTGAACGGCTAAGAGAGCTTGTCAAGTTCTTCTGTACAGAAGAAATATGCGAGTTCTCTCTTGTGTGATTGTACCTGTTTTAAGGGGATGGATTCAGGAAGGGGCTAAGCTTGGAAAAGTGAAGAAAAGGATCTCTTCACCCATGGATTAGGGCGTTCCTTCGGCGGAGGAGCCATCGGCGGCGCAACCGCCATTCGTGCCTTGTTGAAGAAGTGTAGTGGAAGTAGGAGACTAGAGAGAGAGAAATTCGAAGCTAGAAATTCAGCAAATAAAACATAGATAATTTAGATTACATAAGTTTTTATTATGCTTGTATTACTATATATATAAATATATATGTGTCTGTGCGTGCGTGTGTGTCCATCTCTCTCTCTATATTCATATATAAGCAAGGCTGGAGAGTGTGATGCCCCATTCCTCACCAAAACGCAAAAGTTAGAAATAGAGGAGTTAGAAATAGAGGAGACCAGTTTAAAATTTGTCAGGCTAAAACGATGTCATTTTGGTGCCCACATTCCACGTAATCCACTATGTGGTTTTTCCCCCAAATCCTCCCAACACCTAGTCCTTTGTCTAATTTACAAACCTAGACCAAAATCCAACGAGAGGTGTGGAAAGTGGAAGGTGAGGGATTGATGGCATGAGAAAGAGGGAAGTGAAGCACCGGTCAAAAAGAGATCCAAGCGAAGTACATCATCAGGAAGGAGAAGAGGAAGTACGCCATTGGGATGGGAAAGAGGAAGGAATGACGGGCTATTCTAATATTCTCTGGCAAGTTTTGAAATCATCCAGTGCTGACGGGAATCCTCCGACAATCAACGTAAGGCCCCTGTGTTTTCTGATATCCTAGTATTCACTGCTTCTTCCATGGGTTTTCTGCTAATCTTAACTGGCACTGGAAACAACAATAAGATAAACTTGGCTCCGAAGGACAAACAAGAGTTCATTGACATTGTTGAGAGTGTACCGTGGTGCAAGAAAAGGCTATGGTCTAGCCATAGCTCCCAAAGATTACTGAGTGCCGTTACTAAGCACAAATATTTGTCTACATTGTTATGTCCAGGCTTCCCATAAATAACTCCTATATAATGTTGCTATTAATGAAACCAGGAGCATTGTACTGAATGCTTTAATTGATATTGCTTGGGCATGATGTTTCGAGTTTATAAAAGTGATGATGTTGGCACTTAAGTGTCATGGCTAGAATCCTTTTGTTGTGCTTATTTCAATGCTACTTCCAATACTCCATGTCCTATTGAGATGTTTTGCTTATGTCCCCTTTCCGGTGTATGAAATATTTCTCTAGGGAGTTTGCTGATTCTGTCTTTTGTTACATGATGCATTCTCCTATTAAGTGTTTAAGCTTTAAATTTTTGAATCCTGTCGCTAGTCCTTTTGCATATCTTGATCGATAGTTCTAGATCAAAGTGAAGAATGCAAAGCATAAATTCTGAAATGAGAAGTCAGATATTTTACATTTTATTCTGTTAGTACTATCGACAGGAGAAATATTTACGATCCAGATAAGTAAATATAAATAGGCAAGACTGGGATAGAAGTCAACCCAAACGAGCGAAAGGCCTCATGCCTCAAATACCTGAAACTCAGACTCACGGAGTCAACAAGGAAAAGTGGGCAGTGACTTGCTGCCACCGACCTGCCAGGTCATCAACTTAGGGGTTATGACCTCTTAAATGAGCTCGAGACAGGTACCACCAGAGCTCTGCCCACGACCTGGGAACTCCCAACTTGTCTTAAAAATCTTACATATGTGACTCCTAATTACTCCCACAAGTGAAGGACTACTCAGAGCGACCTCACCAGAAGAGATGTTCGAGACACACAACATGCACGGAGAGGTCGCGAAGTTGGTTTGAAGGTTGGTTACCCAGCTCGTAACTCTCAACAAAAATATGAATGGCAAGATGTTTCGTCCCAGGGCAGCTCCATGATTCTAGGAACAATTGGCGGGATTCAATAGAATCTCACAATTACCCTAATGGCCTACAGTTACGTAAGAGTGGGTAGAGATCTAGGAGGTATTTGTTCTTCACTTTTGACTACTAAATCAAAACACATAATCAATCTAAGGCAACTTGGAATACTATAGTTTTCTTAGAACAGTCTTTACCCTTGATTATCCCTCAGAGGACTAACTAACGTAGAGCTGGTTGTTGATTAAGGTGGTTCAGATGCGGCGCAGGTGTCAGTTCAGCAAGTTTCGGTTTCGCAATCAGCTCGACGACGTTCAAAACGTTTGAAGAAGAGGACATGAGCTGTTTGAAACATCGAATTGATGTCAGGCACGATTCCCGAGGTGACTGAAACGAGCTCGGATTGGGCTCAAATCTGACTGGGTGACCCAGAAAGGCCCAACGAACCAAAGTCACTGCGATGTTGTAATGTAAGGCGTTTTTGGCCATTCGGAGTCGTTTCGATGGAGTTTTTTGGCAATTTTCTGTTTTTAGTGGCATAGTCGTAATTTTGCAATTTTAAGTGACAGTTTCGTAATTTACTATTTTTCTAGGGATTTTTTCGCAATTTCTTTACTTTTTGGTTCCGATTAGGGTTAGGGTTTGTTTTGCTTTAAGAATTGTTTATGCTAGTTGTTTTCGACAGTTTTTAATGAATTAAAGTTGCCACTTTTTGGCTTTTCGATTTTTGCCTACTTCAAAAATTCATTTTTCGTTTGATTTTAATTTTCGTCTTCTAACTACTTGCGTTGAACTTTGATTAGAAGGAAAATTGAATCAGGTTCTTTTTTTTGTTTCTTGTTTTGCAAGTTTTTGAGCAAGAACGAACCTTTAGATTCGGTCTTCCGTTTGCGTCAGTTGGTATCAGGGCCCAGATCTGTTCAGATTAGTCAGTTCTGCGCCATGGCAGGAAGTAATCTCGAACAGAACCTTGTTGCACTAGTCGAAGCATTGCAATAGGATTGGGGAAGAGTCTACACGCGACAGGGAAGAGTTGCTAAGGGAGATGTGGCTGGAGAGGGAGAGCTGTGAACGACAGATACAAGATTTGACACAAATGGTGTAGCGACTGGCGACTGGCCGACAACCGGAATAGCCCGAACTTGAAGGATTGCATCAAGGGGTGGACGAAGATGTTGAGGACGATTTCGGGAGGCCACGGCGTGAACAACCTAGGGTTTGACCGAGGGGAATGAGGGGCGGCTACCAACTGCCTAGAGACAATCATCGTGTGCCCGTCATCCCTCGTTGGGATCTAGGGTTTAAGATGGAAGTTCCAGAATTTTCAGGAGGGTTGGCGCCTGAAGAATTCTTAGATTGGATGAGCTCAGTGGATGAACTTTTTTTGGTTAAAAGAGGTTCCGGTGGAAAAGAAAGTATCTTTGGTGGTGATGAGGTTCAAGGAGAAGGCTCCCGCATGGTGGCAATCTTTATGATATCAGAGATACCTAGATGGGCTTCCAGTTTTGGACGATTGGGGGGAGTTCATGAGAGAGATGCGCAAGGAGTTTCTGCCCTTTAATTACCGGCAGACTATGTTCCAGAATCTTCAAAGTTTGACGCAGGGTTCTCGGAGCATCGAAGAATACACGCTTGAGTTTTACCAAATGGTGGCGAGGAACCAATTGCATGAAACTCAGGAACAGCTCGTGGCACGTTATCTCCATGGGCTACGACCTGTTAATCAGGATGCTTTACAGGTCCATACCTTTACCATTATCATGGACTTGCAGACAAAGGCAAAAGTCGTGGAGAAGAGTCTAGCGAGGGCTAGCGGCAGAAGTGTTGGATTTGGAAGAGGTTTTCCTCCTCCCTGTGTGGCTCTAGTATGTCGCTCTTCGACAACACATGTGGGTAACAGACGTGGTAGTGCACAGCTCAGCCAAGGGTCGGGTAATGCACTGAATAAATCTGCCACCAATAATAAAGCTAATGTGAAGTGCAATAGATGTTAGCAACTAGGGCACTATGCTAATGAATGTCCGAGGCTAAGGTCGCAATTACTGATTCTGGATGGTGCCAAAGAAGAATTTGAAGACTATGTTTTTGATGATGTGTATGAAGAGGAGGATACGTGTTATGTCGCAGCTGAACATATCCGGGGAGATAGTTTGGTTTTGAGGAGGATTTGTTTGGCACCCAAAGCTGATGAAGATTGGAAAGGGAGAAACATCTTCACAACCCGGTGCACCATTTAAGGGAAGGTTTGCCTTGTGATTATTGATACAAGAAGCTGTGAGAATGTAATTTCACAAGCGGCAGTGCAGAAGCTCCAGCTGAAGACGAAACCTCATCCAATGCCTTACCTGTTGGGGTGGTTAAATAATGATACCGAGGTCAGGGTTTTAGAGTGATGAGGGGTGGAATTCTCGTTTGGACCTCAGTATTCTAGCACTATCTACTGTGATGTCGTCCCGATGGACGCCTCACATTCGCTACTTGGTAGGCCATGGCAATACGACAATCATGTGACCTATGATGGGCACACGCACTGTTATACCATCAATCGAGGGCCAAAGAAAGTGGTACTTTAGCCCATGCGAGAAGGAATGGTTGATAGCAAGAAAACAATTATTTGCCTGCCATGGAAGGAGTTTGAAGAAGAGGTAACTGAGTCTGAGTTTTGTTTTGCTTTGGTTGCGACTGACTTGTTGATCAAAGTGGTTTAGTTGCGGAGTTGGTTGCTGATCAAGGTGGTTCAGATGCTGGGCAGGTGTCGGTTCAGCAAGTTAAGGTTCCGCGATCAGCTCCATGACATTCAGAACGTTTGAAGAAGAGGACGTGAGCTGTTTGAAACACCGAATTGATATCGGGCATGATTCCCGAGGCGACTGAAACGAGCTCAGATTGGGATAAAATCTAACTCAGTGACTCGGAAAGGCCCAACAAACCAAAGTCATTGCTATGCTGTGCTGCAAGGCATTTTTCGGCCATCCGGGGTCATTTCGATGGAGTTTTGAGGAATTTTCTGTTTTCAGTGGCATTATCATAATTTTACAATTTTAGGTGACAGTTTCGTAATTTACTATTTTTCCAGGGTTTTTTTTGCAATTTCGTTACTTTTCGTTTCCAATTGGCGTTAGGGTTTTTTTTTCTTTAAGAATTGTTTCCGCTGATGGTTTTCAATAGTTTTTGATGAATTAAAGTTGCCTCTTTTTCGGCCTTTCGATTTTCGACTACCTCGAAAATTCATTTTTCGCTTGATCTTAATTTTCGTCTTCTAACTACCTGCGTTGAAGTTTGATTAGATGGAAAGTTGAATTAGGTTCTTTTTTGCGTTTGTTGTTTTGCAGGTTTCTGAACAAAAACGAACATTCACATTCTGTCTTCTGTGTGCGTCACTAACTTGGGCATTGGAGCTCTTTTCCGGGCGGTAGCCCCCTTCAGTGACCATTTCTCCAATTTTCTTTAGCTGCTGACTGTGGAGTTCCATCAGGATTTGTCGGGAGACCTAGAGTCCATTTTTGACCCCATCACTGTTGGCACCATCTTTGGGAAACCTGAAACAATAAGCCTAGCCCTTTTTTCCCTTCAAACAAATAAAACAATCATGATGGCTCAGTCTTAGTCTTCACCATGCCATGGCAGACGACCTACCAGAATACAATTGCGTGTTGCTGAAATAGTGCCCGAAGCGCCAACAGTGACTCAAGCCCCTGGAAATGACAGTCCAGGGCCTAGCACTCAAGGAGACCACCAGAGCCTAACACAATCTTGTCCATCCCAAAGGGCTCCAACCAGCATTCTGTTGATGCAAGAAAGGCCGGAGTAGGGATGCCCAAATCCAATTATCAATGGCAACAGTCCTAGGCCGCAGAGATCTAGGCGGACTCAGATATCAATGCCGGTCGACCTCATGGAACGAATAGTGATAGCCCTAGAAAGTGTGACCAACAGACAAGATTATACGTCCATTGGACGCACTCCGGAACCCTCCTGGAGAAGTTCACCACCACCACGAGGCCAAATAGAAAGGGCATATCCCAGCCAGCCCTCGCCCTCAAGGATGAGGAATCAATCCTGAGCTTAAGAAACACATCGGGAAGCAGGTCGACAACAAGAAAGGCCATGGAGGGGAGCAATCCAACTGATTATTGAGCTAAAAGAAACCTGAAGTACGAAAGGGGTTACAACCTAAGAGACAGTCTTAACTAAATAGCCATGTCACACATTTGCAGCAAGGATGCCTCCTCATCGTAGCCTGATCAAAATAACAGGCAATAACGCTTAAGGGGTATCCCTTAATCCATTGAGGAGAGTAACTCCCTCGACGAGTCAGGAGCTGCAGAGCACTGTGGACCTTACTGAGCTATTGCCATTTGTCCACAGCATTTAAATAGCCAGGATGCCACCAGGCTTTAAAACTCCACAACTGGAGAAAAAAAATGATGGCGCCGGAGAACCACAACAGCATATTCATGAGTGCATCTCCTATATAGAGATCTTTGAGCACCCTGATCATGTCAAGTGTAGAGCTTTTTGGTCGACACTAACCAAAAAGGCCCAGTCCTAGTTCAAGGGCATTCCTAAAGCAAGCATCTTGAGTTGGACACAACTAAAGGAGCTATTTTTGAATAACTACCAGAGTAGCGTGAGGTGCGAAAAAGATATCAATGACCTTTTCCTCATAAAGTAGAATTTCAGTGACAGCGCCGAAAGCTACTTCAGTCATTTCAACGAAAAAGCAGTGGAGATTGAGTAGAAAAATGACACCATCTACATCACTGCCTTCAAGCAAGGGTTGCAAGGGGGGTACGAGGCTCATAGATTGCCTGAAGATCTAGTGAAAACAATCAAGGAGCTACAGACGCTCCTAGAAAAACTGATCAATGCTGAGGAAACAACGATCCAAAAGAAGATCCCTGGCTTCATCTTAGCCATCGAAAAAGACAATAGAGGACATTCAAAGAGCACTCAAAAGTCAAAGCGGGATAGGAAAGACCCTCACCCTAAGGCGGGACCTCAGAAAAGAGGAGAAAGAGCATCCCTGACCTCTTGACCACTTCTGTCAAGACGTCATGAGTTGAAATCATGGTGGTCATGGAGAAAAGGGGCCTCTTGAAGCTGCCCAGGCCTCTCAAGAGTCCAGTGGCCAAAAGAGACCTTACAAAATTTTACCACTACCACAAGGATCACGGTCACCTCTCAGAGGATTGCTTCGACCTCAAACATGAGATTGAAAAGTTGAGAAAGGAGGGCCACTTGCCAGAGTTTTTGGCCAAGAACGCCGGCCTTGCAAATCTGCCAGCAGTAGCACTACACAATCCGAGAGTTCCTGTTTGCGAGATAAATACCATTGAAAGGAGGTCCAAGCGAGCTCAAGGGGTTAATTCAAAACCCCTGACAATGTCACTCAAGATTTTTGACTTCCTGGCGAGAAAAATTTTGGTGGACAGGGGGAGTGCTGTTAATGTCTTATACCGCAAGGCTTTCGATCAAATGGGAATTAACAGCGGCTCGATGATGATGTGAAACACGGCTCTGACCAATTTCAATGGTAGCACAACTTATGCCAATGGAATCCTACGGGACCCAACCATGGTCCACGTGGGTGATCGGGAAATCACCGAGATGATGAACTGGATGGTTGTGGATGCCCTCGGAACTTACAACGCCATCCTTGGTCGAAGGGGGGTCATGGACCTGAGAGCAAAAATCCCGCTACTCAATTACAACATGAGAATCTAGGTCGGAGACACCTGGATCATCCTTGAAGGAGATAGACAAGCTGCTACTGAATGTTACCTAGTTGAGGGTCACGAAGAAAGATTGCCTGAGGTCATGCGGAAGGAATGCATTAACCTTCCAAAGGAGGATGATCACCTTAGAATCTAGGTAGTAGGTAGAGGAGAGAAAGTCTTAATCAACCCCAAATTCCTCGAGAAAGGGCACAAAATTGAAGAGTTCTTATCTCCAAAGATGAAAGGGAAACTGGTGGATTCCCTTGAAGAAAACTTGAAGGTCTTTGCCTGGCAAGGCAGCGACTTAGAAGGGTTCGATCGAGAAATTGCTAAACACCAGGTCAAGCTCAAACCAAAAGTCAAACCGGTGAAACAAAAGAAGAGGACCTTCGCCCTCGAGCGCAATGAAGTCATAGCTCGAGAAGCCCGAGCTCTTCTTGATGCTGGAATTCTGAAGGAAGTAGTATACCCAGAATGCCTGCCCAACCCGATTCTGGTCCCGAAGAAGGAGTCGACATGGAGGATGTGCATGGACTTCACGACACTCAACTAATACTACTAGAAGGACTCCTACCCAATGCCTAGCATAAACCAGATGGTGGACTCAGCTGCCGGATACCAATGGATATGCTATCTAGATGCTTACAAGGGGTACCATCAAATCCCGATGGCCATTGGGGACATGAAGAAGACCTCCTTCATTATAGAGGTAGGGTGGAACATCGAGGTCTATGTGGATGACACAGTGATCAAGTCCAAAACCTCAGAGGATTTAACAAAGACATTATTGAAACTTTTAAGACCTTGACAGCTACTCACATGAAGCTTAATCAGGTGAAGTTCACCTTTGGAGTTTCAGCCGGCAAATTCCTTGGTTTCATGATCTCCAAGAGAGGAATTGATACCAAAATAGGCAACATCAAAGAGCTGCTAAATATAGAACCCAGAAATAGCAGGGAGTTGCAAAGCTTGGCAGGAAAGATGGGTGCAATAGGCTGCTTCATTAACAAAATGGCGGATAAAGGGGAGAAATTCTATGACACCATAAAGAAGCCGAAGAGCTTCCAGTGGATCGAAGACTGTCAGGCAGCGTTCGTCAGGCTAAAAGATTTCCTAGGAAACCCCCCTTAGCACATTTCTTTGAGGTTGGGTGAGGAAATTTGCATGTACCTGGCCGTAATTGAGAAAGCAGTTAGCTTAGTCCTATTAGTAGAAAGCTCAGGTCAGGAGTTCCCTGTCTACTATGTTAATCGTTTACTCTAAGGTCCAGAGATTGGATATTCAGACCTCGATAGGAAACTAAAGCCTTATTTTGAAGCTTAACCGATAAGAGTCTTAACCGACCTATCACTGAAACAAGCACTGGCAAAGAAGGAACTATCAGGTAGAACAATGAAGTAGTCTCTCAATATCTCAGGATATCAAATCTGATTTGAGCCAAGGAAAGCCATCAACGCTGAAGCCCTCTCAGACTTCATAGAAGAGTGTCCCAAAGTTCCACTAGAGCTCACTAGTATTTTGAAGACAGTATCTAGACCATGTACATAGATCGTTACATGGAGAAAGAAAATTCAAGTGTGGGAATTTTGTTGATCAGCCGTGAGGAAGTGAGAATCTCTTACTCTGTGAAGTACAACTTTCCAACCTCAAACAACGAATCTGATTATGAAGCTCTCTTAGCAGGTCTAAGGTTTCTACGAGCTCTCAAGGTGCAGAAACTGCAAGTCAAAACAGATTTACAAGTCGTAGCCAGCCAAGTCCCTGGAGAATATGAAGCAAGATAAGACAACATGATCAAATATCTCAAAAGAGTAAGGGATATAGTGTCTAGGCTTGTCAAATTCCCTATCGAATAGGTCCCCAGGGAGTAGAATTCAGAGGCAAAAGCACTGTCTGAAGTATACTGAGAAGTGGTTGGAACAAACGTTGAGCTACTTGTGCAACAATTACCTTCTCCTAGCATAGCTTAGGAGGAGCGTTTGGTCATTGGGGATCAGGTAGACTAGAGATATCCAATCTACAGATTCCTTAAGCATGAAGACCTCCCACAAGACCCAAAGGAAGCTCGCCCAATGCAGAGATGGGCACCTTGGCCATTGCTCCTAATTGGAGTTGACGAGGTATACAGAAGGTTCTACACTTGGCCATTGCTCAAATGCTTAAGCAAGTGAGAAGGACAATAAGACATTAAAGAGATACAAGGTGCCAAGAAATTGCTGCCACCAAGATATGTGGATCACAAATAGGGGCTAAAAATTGCTGCCAAGAAAATCTTGAGGACAGGATATTATTGGCCCTCAATGGTTTCAGACGTCGAGGGGATCATATAGAAATGCACAAGCTGCCAATTGGATGGGAATAAGTCACACCTGCCACCTATGAAATACCAGTCAATCAACACATCAGTGCCTTTTAGTATATGGGGCATCGATATCCTAGGGCCCTTCCTAAAATGAGTGGGGGGTGTGAAATTCCTAATTGTTGTTGTGGAATATTTCACCCGATGGGTTGAAGCGAAACCAATGGCAGTAATCTCATCGCCAAAAGTCCAGTCGTTTGCATGGAGAAACATTGTTTGCAGATTTGGCATTGCTCGTGCTATCATATCAAACAATGGGTGACAATTCATTGGTGACTGATTCAAGACCTTTTGCGAAAATCTCAACATTGAATAGAGGCTGACCTCCATAGCTCATCCTAAAGCTAATGGCTTGGCTAAGGTCACAAACATGACCATTCTGGAAGGGCTCAAGAAGAGACTCACCGACCTCGAGAAAGAAGGTCAAAAGATTGACAAGCCAGACGAGATCCCAAGTATATTATGGGCATACAGAACCACACCAAAGAAAAGCCATTTAGCTTGTGCTTTGGAGCAGAGGCAGTAATGCCAATTGAGGTTGGGGTGACAGCTTTAAGACTGACCGAATAAAATTCAGTCTTAAACGAGGGGGAGAGAAGGGAATACCTCGCCCTGTCAGGAACAAAGCAATGGAAGCAAATAGAACTTACAAAAGGTAATAACAAATTTTTTCCACAAAAGAGTGAAAAATAGACATTTCACAGTTGGAGAAGTGGTGCTCAAAAGATCAAATGTCTTCTCCCCAAGCCAGCAATGTCCAGGAAGTACCACAGCCAGACCAAGGAAGTCCACCTCACCTTAACCAAGGAAGTCCACCAAACCTTGGGTTGGTTGAAGAAAGCTATCGTCATCAAAAACTCCTTGTGCTTAATAAGTGCCAAGGGTAGGAAGGGAAGCTCATTGTAGAAGACAAGGTGCAAGTTCCATTCCAGATAGCTCTCCACCAAGCTATATGGAAGACAGGCGAAAAAGAACTGGGATTTCTATTACCCCGCTGGAGACGGGAAAGGACCCACTATTTGGTGCCAGGGAACTAACCTCAAGTACCCCTTAGAGGACTGAAAATTTATGGGACCTCCAGCTTAAAGAAGCACCTGAAGAGCTCCAAGGACACATGAACTCTATAGAGATGACAAGTTGCTATGAATTCAACTATCATTCGAATAGAGTTGGGGGTGAATTGAGCTAGGGGCACGCCCCAGCAAAAGACTTGGTCCAAAAACAGAGTGAAAGGGCGCTCAGCCCCTGCTGTAGTTGTGACATGGCCATCATCAACGTTCGTCTCCATTTCGATCCATGCGATGTCAGCAGGATCCAAAGAAGGAGCCTGAGAACTGAACCCAAGCTTAGTTAGGTCATAGGCCAGACTGGGCATGGGGAGAGCCTAGATAAAGAGATGGAGATCAAAGAAAATCCCATTGTCAAGTGTTTCAAGCTAGGTGGTGGAAGCGTTTAAATAAAAAACTCAGAATAAGCAGAAGCAAGGGAGAAGGCCTTGCGAGAAGGTAAAGAAGTTGTAGAAGGGTCCTCGACAGACTTCTAATGTAAGCAATTTCAGAGGCCTGTTGAAATTCTGGGCAGAAACCGATGAGCCAGAAGCAGTTCATTTTCTCCTGGAGCAAATGGTGTGACCATTTCGAAAACAAAGAACGAACTCTTCGTCTTCCCTCTGACAATTCGAAGTGCGTCAATCTCCCCAAATCTGGAATGAGTTGTCGGTTTTGAGCCCAAAACCGCTTCAGCCTCCTTCTAAAATAAAAGTGGGCTGTTTCTTCAAGCCTGAGATGGGTCAAATCCTGCTAAAAAATGAAGCAGGGAGAATTTCCAGTTTAGACCGCCTAACAGTTTTCCAAAACCAAGAGAATGCATCTTCTCTCAAAAAATTGCTATAGAAAGAAAATAGCATAGCTTTAGAAAGCGTTGCGACCTCGAGATGGTAAGTGGGCAAGGGCCTCCTACCACCAACCTCCCAGGTCATGCGGATCTAGAGGTCACCAACCTCTAGAAGAGCATAATAGAGGCCTTACCAGACCATGACCTACGTCCTTGTGAACCCCAACCTTGCTTACGTACCTACCATACCGCGACCAAGTGTGCGCAACTCCGCTTGAGGCCAAAAAATAATTAGCCAGCTTGCGAATCTCGAGCAGAGACTCGAATGGAAAGGTACCCCGAAAGCTAGTAGTTACAATTAATCGGTGGACCTATTAGCAGCTGTCACTTGAAGATGGTAATTTAGGCACCAACGACCTCTGAGCTCGGTGGGCCTAAAGGGGGTAATGATGGGCGAAATGGGAACGACTCGGATAAGTTAATATAAACTGGTAAGACCTGGACATAAGTCAACACAAATGGGCTAAAGGCCCCATGCCTCCAACACCTGAAAGTCAGACTCACTGAGTGAACGAGGACAGGTGGGCAGTAACCTGCTACCATCGAGAGAGGTACCACCAGAGCTCGCCCCATAACCTAGTAACTCCCAACTCGTCTCATAAATCTTCCGTACCACGTCCAATGGTGCACGACTCCTAATCAATCCCACGAGCTGAGGACTACTCAGTGCGAAGTCACTAGAAAAGATGTTTGAGACACTCAACATCCACAAGGAGGTCGCAATGTTGGTCAAAGGTTGGTTAGCGAGCCAGTAGCTCTCTCAACAGAAACATGAATGGCAAGATCTCTCGTCCCCGGGAAACTCCATGATTCTATGAACAATTGGCGGGATTCAACAGAATCTCACAGTTACCCTAATGACCTATAGTTACGTAAGAGGTGGCAGAGATCCAAGAAGTAACTGATCTTCTCTTTGGACTACTAAATCAAAACATACAATCAATCTAAGGACAAGGCAAGTAAGGCATCCAGGAACACGATAGTTTTTTGAGAACAGTCTTTACCCTTGATTATCCCACAGAGTATTAACTTAGACATCGGAACTATTTCCTGGACGACATCCCCCTCCGGTGACCATTTCCCTCATTTTTGCAGGCTACTGACCGCTGAGTTCCATCAAGATCTGTGGAGCGACCCGAAGTCCATTTCTGACTCCATCAACTATATATATTTATTGCAGAAGTCAGGCCCATTTTAGAAGAAGTGCCCAATATGTATGTGCTTGCTCAATATTTATTGTGAATAATAATAGTACGGTGCTGTTTGTCATAAGGTTCATCTCATAGGACACATTATTTTGCGAACAAATTCCTTTTACCCTATTTCCTAGGTTAAGAATTCCTTCATCTTTGAGAAGATTCTAAATTAAAATGTATATTTAGAAAAGCTAGAGAACCTACAAATGGTTAACATGTACATCGAAACTCCTGTCATAATATTATTTATAACTAGCCACAACTTTTTCTTCTCAATTTCTATCCCTATTGCACTTACATTGAACAACTACAACTAATTTCACTATATACATGCCAATGAGATACCAGGTAACACCAGCTAGTATGACTTGTAACCAAGAACTATTCACAATGTCCCTTATTAGAGAACCAGCTATATGTTCTTTCACCACAGTACCAGTTTCCCCTTCTCCCAACTATGACCGGTCAATGATTTATTATTGTTGGTATTAGTTTCTCCAAGGCCAACATCTGTATTATTGTTCGTATCTCCTTGCATGGATTTATTGTTATTGTTTGTATTTTTCAGATAATCTGCTATTATTATTCGTTTTCATTCTTTCCTTTAGTTTTCTATTGTGATGGAGTTCAGAATTCAAACTTCTTCAAACACATCATGTATTACTTGGATTTCATCTTATTGATGCCATCTTTAATCTTTTCATTTATTTAGATGCACTGTCAACATCTAGCACAAACTATATTCTTTTCCAAAGAAAATGTGAATGTGGAGGATGGAGGGAAGGCCACAAACAGACCTCCTCCAGGTATCGATCGAAGGGAGTTTAGAGAGAGTACTGACATTACCTTTTTCGATTCTTAGATAGAAGATGAACGTCGGAAACTCTTTTCTGCAGTCACTAGCAAAGATCTCCGAACTTTGCCAATACTTTGTTGACAAATAATTTTCTCATTTTTATTTTCTCTAAACTCTCAGTTTTTTTCTTTCTACATAGACGCAGTGATAGAAAAAGATTGATCAGGGAAAAAAAGAGGCATTTAATTTGAACAAGCATAGAATACGAAGACTTCTAAATAAATGAATCTTGTTTTTGAATTGCTAATTTGAATTTTAAAAAAAGAGATCTATCAGAGAGTAACTGAGAAAAATTTGTTCAGGTTCAACGAACCTACAAAAAATACAATTCAGTTACATAATTAACTCTTAATTATATTTTGGGTTAATTCCTATTGTGAATTAGCCTAAACAACTTTAGCTAATTACATTTCTATCCCAAACGAGTTATTACTCATTAAGCGATACGTTCTGAATGTGTGACCCAATAGGTCCTAGTAAAATTGGCATTTGACATTAACGATATTTAATGTCATGTACAATAGGCTGTGTCTAGCAACATATTATTGCAATCTAATTAAGGAGAATGTCGGTGACAATACAAAGCCTTCTGTGATAAAAATAACAAGTTTTAATCTTTTTGTCTAGGAAGTCATAACTGAACATGAGTTATGGAATGTGTCATACTCATAAAGTTTTGTATCTCAATTCTCAGCCCTGAGTAGATTAACTAAATCGAATAAGATAAATATCTCATGTATACTTATTTGAGTATGGCCATACATTTTATAAGCCATACATTTTATAATCTCACTTAACCCAGAATGTTAGACATCACGCTCTTGTCATATAAGAGCGACAAATCCGATCTTGATCATCAACAGTCCACTCAATTAAGACTAACGTTTGACAATATCAAAGTATGCAATCTTTCATGTAGGAATCTCTAATGACTTCAAGTCAAAAAATTAAGACATAATTATGACAACAAAATGACTCATGACACACTCATATAACAATCCATGAAATGATTTTATGGCGGGGTAATCCAGTACTCAATACTTTATGTGTACCTATGTGATGATTTGATATCACATATCCATAACAATTGTCATCAATCAGCATGTATTAGTCTCAGCGTGTTATTGATATCCTAATATCAATAACAGTTGACTGAGGACATTTTAAGAATAGAAACAAACTATTCTAATTACATTAAATAATTTATTAAATGAAATGCAAATATAAAAGTAAATTATATAATGATATAAGTAGTATCATCATACAAAGTTATGCCAACTAAAGAAATCATCACATGGTCTTAGAGCATATACATGAGGCCAAGGATATTACACGACCAGGAAAATCTGAATCGAAAATATTTGAAGTGCTATAATATCAAAAATATGAAGAACTATGAGTTTTCATTTGTTGCAATAAAATAAGTTTTGACAATAAACCTTCTTTTCTGCATTTTTTGATTCACTTCTTTATAAGATGTGATGAGCTATGGGAATTTTATTGGGATGATGAACTTTCAGCTACTGATTCTAATTGGGAAGCACAGAATCTTTTGCAAGAGTTAACTGCCAAGGTTGACAAAATTCAAGAAGCCAATTACAATTTGAATGCCAATGTTGAGAAGAAGTTCAAGATTATCAAGCATCAAGAAAATAGGATAAGGGATGAAATGCGGAAGATAATTTATTTCCTCCTTGTGCTTGTGACAGTTCTAGGAGTTGCTTTAGGCTATGTCTTGAGGAGTCATTTGTAATCTGGATATGCTTTTACGCACTATGTATATTTTATGTATATGCACTATGTAAATTTTAGTTTTAAACTTTTATGATTCTTTCCAACTTGGTGAAATGATGGTAGAGTTGAGTTTTAGGATAATAGTGTCATGGTAGGAATCTTGCAGTGATCACCTGTAAGCATGAAACCTTTAATTACTAGATGAAATTCGTTTTGTTTGCAGCTTGAGAAATTAGGGAATTCAGTCTCTGGGGTAAACAATGGTTAAAGAATCATAACAGTTTAAAACTAAAATTTATAAGGTGCGAAAGGGACAAATTGGCTCAAAGCGGATAGTATAATGGATGAAGACAAGTGAAATAAAGCAAACAAATCTTGCCCATTTGCTGAAATGATTCAGAACCATTACAATGATCATGGAGAAATGTGTGGGTTAAAAAGGGAGAAATGTGTGGTTTAATGTATAAAGTTTCTCCTAAGCTACCCAAAATTCTAAAGTGCAAGAACACCCAGTCTATTATCATCTACTTTTTTATCAGTTCACAATTTCATTATCTGTCCATCCAATCAACTCATCATCTAATGCCGACCTTTGGCTTCCTTTCTCTCGATAAGTTTGATAAAATTGCAAACAATGATCCTGCCTTCAGCCGTAATGATACTTTCAGGATGTTGAACGCCGTGCAATTATAGGTGTCAAGCATATATTAGTCAGTAAAAGAATCTCAAAATGAGAAAATATTACAAAAGAAAGAGCCATGCATCAATAAAAACTTTGCAATCAACCGACCTCAACAAGGAAGTTGCTGAGGTAACAAGCTTCCTTCCAGAACCAACCAACCACAAAAGTGAGCAGGTAGAAAATCCTTCACCTGTATGCGCCCAACTACTTCTGTGGTGGGCAGCCATTATCAGCCCATTTTCTGTCCATGCTGTAGCCTCCAATTCGCAGATAGGAAAGCTTTCCTTCTCTATAACCAGACTGTGAGATCTACCAGCAGTGAAAGGACTGGAAACAGATAAAAAACGATGCATCAGCTTTTATGCATGCCCAGAGAATTAAACTCCTCTGGGTTTTAGAGGTCAGGCACATGCAAGAATTGACAAACAATTTTTCACCCACTTTTGACCTCCAGAATCGTCAATTCAGTTCAAATTGTTTGGCCTATTCAGTTAAACTATACTGACCACAAAACATTTAATTACCAAACAATAAGATTTAAACCAAACACAAAGAAATGTACACAACTTTGATCCAGACATTTTTAACTTAGAAAGGATAGTTAGCTTTTGAGCTTTGTGGCTCAATATTGAAGCTAGAAATGTCTAACTCGTAAGACCTGATATATTTATATGAAAAACAAAAAGACGATCTTACTTTGGTAAGCCTGCTAACAATCCATTTGCTCCATCTTCATTGTACGAAATAGGAGAACTTTTTCCATGCATTACACAAAAGGAGAAAGAACAATTTTCCCTGCAAACAAATCAATATTAGTAATCAGCACTACCTTAAACATGTGAAATAAAGGAAACCTATTTAAACTCTTTTGCTCCCACTCTTCTCACAAAGTTTCAGTTATTGGGGAAAATGTATGAACTTTGCAGTATCTGAATAAACATTAGCCAGGTAATAAATAAAACATTTGACTTCATTCTTCATTAGGTTAAAAAAGTAAGCGATGGATTCTGTGTTTTTTAATAAGAGAAACCCCTTTTTCCATCCTCACCACTTAGAAAGAGTATGGAACTTCGACAGAATTGCAGAAGTTTCACATATCAATGCAATTTACATTCACAGAGCAGCCTGGACAACGAATTCACACACCAGACAAACAAGAAGTTGTATATAACTATTAATAATACGTATGCATTAACATGCGTTCATTTTTTTGTATTAAGTGCAAGTGCAGAAGGAAACATCACGAAAGCAGTAGGAAAATACAAATGAAAACAAAACAAACAAACTATCGAAAAACATCACCTACGCAAACAAATTTGTGGGTTAGCAAAGCAAAATGAAAACAATTTCAGAGGCGAGGAAATTGAACAAGTAATAAGCTTGCACGTACCGAAGGTTGTCCAAATGCTGCCATGAAGTCCCCATAATCTGGATCGGGATAAGAATTTGAAGCACAGGCCAGAGTAATAAACATCGAACATATGAAAATTTCTCAAGACAAAGAAGACCTGATAGAGAGTATTTTGGGCGCAAGCTACTACTCAATCTCAAAACTTCTAAAATGTTGCAGTCATACTTACAATAGAATGCCCAACTAGTTCATACTGAGGGTGCTGCATAATGACACTTATATTACTTTAACATTATGCACAGGGTGACTGTTATGCAAGATGTTCATAAACTAACAACAATACACCCACAGCTGCACCAGCAAAAGCACGAAGAATATCACTTGTAAAAGACACAATTTACTAAACTAAAAGTACATAATTAATATATTATGCAAAATGAAAAGAAATCGCATACACATGGAAAAGTGATGAAATATACCATAAAACTTACTTTCCAAGACTTTCTGACTCATGCTAGAGGGAATTTCTTGGACAACCCAATAACACTTGATCCTGGTTGAGGCCAAACAAATAAAAAACTTGTATGTAAGGGTAAAATTATTAGGGATCACAAAAGAGACTTCAACAAGTACTACATAAGCCATTACCTGCTTGCGATTCTAGTTCCTTTTGATCAGACGACTTTGAATTGAAGCTTTTGTTATCTACGATAGACCTGGAAAAATATATTAGGACAATACTAACTTTAGGCAAACAATAAAAACCGGCATCGTCAACATAGTCTCATCTTTGGAATTGCCTTCTTTTTCCTAATTTAAATCCTTTTTCGCATCCCTTAGCTCTTACTTGTACAGGATTGCAAATACTAACTGATTGCATCAAACCATTCCCAACTGATTGAGAGACATTCTTTGACTTATCCATCTTATTTATCTTTTCTGTAAGCATCTTCAACTCATTTAAGACTAATTCATAGGTTCACTATTTAAAGATGCTTTCTCAGCTACACTTAATAAATAATGAGACAAATGTGGATGTCGTGACATCCACCAATTCTTGCACTCTTTGTCAATCTCTTCAAGATGTAGGAACGAGGTAAAGGAAATACCTGTTTTTGATGGAAATATACCATCATATGCCTGCAAGGGAACCCTTCAAACTCAAACTTCTTACAAGTGCAAGATACAAGGTCTGTTTTTTTATTATGATGAATTTCTCTACCCTTGCTTGAGTAATCATCCTCAGCCCTCTTGACAGTGTAAATGGCAATGTCCTCATCCTCAAATGTGCAATTTATGTTGTAGGCACCAATTTCAAATATCTCCACTTGAAATATTTGAAAAATATGTTTTGTGTAACTTTCCACCGTTTGTTTTTCCATCAAATATGTTTTTAGCATTGGTTTTTTATCGTCATCAACATGATCTGCAACCAACCCCTTGTGCCTTTGGTTTTTAAGAGCTTGATTAAGTGGAGAGACAAATCCTATCAAAGAATTCCTTTTATTGATATATATTTCTTGAAAAATGCATGTGCACTCGCAGCATGTTGATTACTGCTCATTCCAGCACTAAAGAACTTTTTCACATAAGCAAGAATCCATTTCTGACGGATCTCATATAAGTCAGCCAACAATTTACTACTTCCAGGACCAGTTTCCACTATCAAATCAACCCACCATTCTTCAAACTCCATGCATTCTCACGGTTAAAAATCGTGCCACCATCTGCTCGTCTTCCTCGGCGATATCGCACCTCATGCGTAACCGAACAAATTCTATAATGTACTGCTCCATTGAAAGATCCCTTTGCTTAATGGAATGATAATCAATGAATGCCTCTTGCCGATAGTGTACAGGCAAGAACTTCTTCCACAACAGCTTCTTCATTTGGTCCCAAGTCGAAAATTTTGACTTTCCCTCTCTGGCGCTCTGCTTCTTAATGTGCTCCCACCAAATTGAAGCATGTTTCTTCAATTTAATCCCCTCAATCTTAACCTTTTGTTTTTCTGTCAAATCTCGAAGATCAAAAATCCTCTCCACCGTATGTAACGAATCTAAAGATTCATCAGGATGCGCCCTACCCTCAAAATCGAGAATCTTGATTTTCATGCTGAAATTCCGGAAAGAAGATGGTTGTCGGCCACGTCGTTCCGGTAGGTGTTGTCGCCCTTGGTTCAGTGCCGCAAACGGATTGTCATCTTCCTCCCCATTGTCGAATTTAATCTCCGATTCCACACCCTCCTCGGATTGAACATCCAACTGCGCCTCCGCCAATTGCTGCTCCAAATACTAGATTCGCCTTCTCTGTTCTGCATTTTCGTTCTCGACTTCTTGTAGGTCTCGTTGACGACGCGGTTCATCTTCCTCAGGAACAACTCCATGTCCCCTTCCAGCACGACACCATCCACGACCTCCACGAATCTGCTCAACCATTGATTTCAGCAACCTGAGGCTCTGATACCAACTGATGCAAGAACAATGTCGAAAAGAATGGCAAAACAGAAGAAAAGCTGGAAAATTCTTCAAAAACACACAAGTTTTTTGGGAAAACTACCAAAGTCAAAAATTTTTAATTAAGACAAAATGACATATTTGTCACCTAAAATCTACCCTAATCCTAATCGGAATTAATTAAAAGAATCCTACTTGAAATTCATAGAAGAATCCTAATTGAAAGTAATAAAAAGAATCTTAATCGGAATTAATACAAAGAAACCTAATCCGATTCGGAAATATTTACGAAAATACCCCGAAATGAACAGTGACCTGCAGTGAATATTGCCCCTGTGAACAGTGACCCATGGTGAATAGTGCCCCATGAACAGTGCCCCCGCATCAACTTATAATCTAATTCGGACCCGTTTGTCTTTTCACCAGTGTTAGCTTGGCTTTACACCCAATTGAAACCACCAATTGATTCCTTTCTAACCTTCTTTGTTTATCAGCTTGCAACATTATTGATAATATTCATTTGCCTTTAATTCCTTAGAGCAAACGAACTTCTTCCATATCATTTCTTTTCCTCCAAATATAAATTTTTTATTACATGATCTAGCACTGAACCCACACTCTCGAACATATATATTATAAAAATTGAAGGCTTCCTCAATTGTAGAAAACTCTTGTGAAATCCTTGGTTTATTCTCATTTTCTACTGTTCTCGTGAACAATTGAGATGATTATGCCTATTCTTCCATGTTCAGAATCTACAAATACAACAATCTGTTTAGAAATGATAAGAATTTTTCACTTCCAACAATCGATCAATAGTCTGTTCAGTGGACATAACAATGTAGACAAATTTTGTGCTTAGTAAAGGTTCTCGATAAAGTAATCTTTGGGAGAAATGGCTTAACCATGGAATTTTCTTGCACCATGGTACACTGTCTCAACAATGTCAATGAAATGTTCGCACAACGAGGGAAAAAAACAACAGAGTCGATTGTGTGGGTGTAGGCACCAAAACGGCATCGATTGCCATCCGGAATTCAGTCGGAGGATTTTAGTTTGTTCAGAACAATGTCGGAAGATTTCAGTTGCCACTGGACGATTTCAAAACTTGCTAGAGGATATCAAAACAGCCCGTCATTTCTTCCTTTTTCCCATCTTGAAGTCGCTCGAATCTCATTCCAACTGGTGCCTCACCTCCCTCTTTCCCTCTCTCTCGTCATTCTTCAATCAGTGCCTCACCTTCCTCTTTCCTTACCTCCCGTCGGATTTGATCCGGGTTTGTAAATCGGAGCAAGGGCTGGGTGTTGGGAGGATTTAGGGGAAAAAATCTAGAATGGATTGCGTGGAATGATTGTGAAGAGGGGAATTCGGTGGGTTGAATGTCGGTACCAAAATGAAGTCATTTTGGCACGACGAATTTTAAACTGGTCTCCACTATTTCCAAAGTCCGCGTTTCGATGGGGACTGCAGCAACGCACTCTCTAGCCTGAAAATATATAAATATATATATATATATATATATTAAAAAATATATTATTGATGGGCCTTAAAACATGAACATAGGGACACCCCAAAACCATGATGACGTCAATCAACCGCAACCTGAGAAGAAAGGAGAGATTAGTCACCGGAGGTGGGCTATGCCAGGGGAAGAGCTCCGATGCCTAAGTCAATATTCCAAGAGTAATCTGGAGTAGTCAATTTTCAGAGAAACTGTCACTTGTATATCGTTCACCTTGTCTCTAGACTGTGTCGGATTTTGTTATTTAAAAGAGAGATCGCTTACCTCCTTAATTTGAGCTCTGCTATTATGTGATAGTAGGCAGTTAGGATAGCTGTGGGATTGTGGAATCCCACCAACTGCTCCTGCAATCATGGAGTTTCCCTGGGTTGCGCTATCTTGCCATTCACATCTCTGTCGAGAGCTACGAGCTTGCTAATTGACCTCTGGACCAACTTCGCAACCTACCCATGGATATCGAGGGTCTTGGCTATCTCTTCCAGGAGGTCACTTTGAGTGGTAGTAGGCTCATGGGAGTTGTTAGGAGTCGTGCACATCTAGTCATGACATGGAAGATGTACAAGACGAGTTGGAGTTACTAGGTCGTGGGTCAAGGTACTTGCGAGTTCTAGTTGAACCCTTGTGTATTCTTCTGCGAAGTTTGTAAGAGCTTGAGTTTTTATTGCTTTCCTTGGCTCAAACTGAATTTGGTGTCCCGAGAGCTTGCGACCATTTCATTGTCCTGCTTGATAGCTCAGGTTTGGCTAGAGCTTGTGTTTGTGGCAAATTCGTTAGCACTCTTATCTTGTAAGCATCAAAATATGGCTTCAATTTCCTCAAGGTAATAATAATGAGGTACAAGAACTTCTTGAGGTCCAAATATCTAGTCACTAGACCTTGAAGCAATGGACTACCATAGTAGACAAGGAACTGATGTCCTGACCTTTCTACCAACAACATTGAGCTAACTGCTTTCTCTGTAGCAGTGAGGTACATTGATGTGATTCCTTGAATTATTCCTGGAATTTCAACATTCATCTATGCAAAACCCAAGAACACTCATAATCTGAAATTTTGCCCAAGACTTCAACAAGAGATTCAAGCTAGTGACTAATGACCATG
>JAOXNR010054814.1:0-11967 GCA_028571225.1 Parsonsia alboflavescens | reverse complement strand
GAAGATGGATTGGACGAATTGAAGCTAAGGAAAGCATTTTCTCTTTGAGGCTTATGGGAGGATACAAGGATGCATTCCGGAGAGGAAAATGGTATGGGAATCAATGACAAACTATCACAAATGGCTTGGGAAGGAAGGAGGAATGAAGAATGAAGTGGAATGACCTCAAAACCAAGTGGAACAGCCTTGAATCAGGTGGAAAGTGAAGAAGCGGCGCCCGTCCTTTGCATCACTGGCTCCAGTCAAATGAAGAAGCAAGCTGGACTTTTCCAGAGAAGAACCGGTGCCATCACCGGCTTGAAGACCGGCGCTGGTCGTTCTGTAGCAACCCAAGCACTGTAGCAACTCGGTTACTATAGCTGCGCAGCATAGTGCCGATTTTTCTCAAATTTTCTGCATTTTGCTCACTTTCTTCTACATTTTAAGTTGTATTTTTCACCAACCTTTTGTTAAGTTTAGTTAGAGTTTTGTTAGCTATTTAAAGGCTTTGTTTCAGCCATTTAGGATATAGAAGTTTAAACCCCAAACCAAAAACTTTCATGTTTCCTTCCCTTACAAAGATCTTAGATCTTTTGTATGAGTGTTCCTAGAACATCCTAGATTAGGGTTCTATACACTAAACCTTGGGCTCTCAATCACTTTGGGTGAGGTATTGAGATGTCTTCCAAATCAAGAGGTTGGTTGTTGTAGTGGTTTAATCTACCAAAACTGACCTTTGTTGAGTCCTTTATTTCATACTGATTTGGTTTGATTGTTAGTATGAAAATTAACTCTTTCAACTTACAAGAAAATCACATCATCCATTATAATTATATATCATCTAGGTTGTTTCCTACCTTGTATGAGTTGTTTTGATACTTTGTATGGGTTTTATATGTCGTCTCTGTTAATTATATATTGTACGGGTTCTGTTCCTACTTGTGTGGATTTTTTTTTCCTACATGTATGAGTTGTTTTGATATTTTGTACGGGTTGTGTATACCATCTCCGTTAATTATATATCATATGCTTTATGTTCTTACTTGTATGGATTGTTTTGATACTTTGTACGAATTGTGTATGCCATCTTTGTTAATTTTTATATATCATATAGATTATGTTAATACTTGTTTGATCTTGTTAATATGCAATGTATATAGAAGGAACATTCTTTGTTGAAAGGTTGATCCGGGTTGAAGGACACGTCATGGAACTGGTGGTGTTCTTGACAGGTTAAGGCTTGATAGAGAGAGAGTATGGAGAGACTTAGGGATTTTAGATTCCGAAGGATGACAGAGAGAGTAGGGAGAGATTCGTTTCAACCATGGAAAACACTCCTAGTTCCAGTTCCCAGCTCATAAATATTTCCAGTTCCTTATCTTTACCCAAGCATTCTTAACATTCTGCAAACGTAGGTAGTCTTGTAGAGTTTTATTCCAGAGTCGGTCTCAGTTGAGGAAGCAGTCCCTCCTTTGATGAGTCCATTTAATATATGTAAAAAGAGAGGATCATTTCCTCCCAGCATCAGGTTGATTAGACAACTGCTCAAGTCGACCACCCCAAAGACAAAAGAGAATGTCCAGTCCTCTAAGCTGGACTAGTGTGACATTCCATTCTCCTCAAAGGAATAGTTTATTACCCTTAATATATTGCCGGAGATGGTAGCTCAATGGAGAACCAAAGGATACACACACCGTCACATTGGTGGTGTCAGACTAGTTCTAACATATGGTAGCAGAAAGGGACCCAGTCATTGCTTGCATCACATTTCTCGACTCAAGACTACTATCCTACGAGCAGGCAATCATCGGATCAGTGATTACAACTCTCAACTCTGGAAATGTTGTTCACACCTTGTTCCCAAATTCTGCAATATCCCTTCAAGACCCGAATCTGTGCACAGCCCTGAAGGTGTAACTCCAACTCATCGGGATATCACTTCCAACTTCATCAATAATGGCAACACTACATCATCAGATTGTAGAAGCATGCCCTTGATCTACAGAACAGCGGATCTCCAAAAGGACTAATGATTCTAGCAACCTCTTCCACGGAGGCTCCCATGTTGATAAAGATTCCCAAACAAATCAAGAGAGCAGATCTTGAGAAACTCATGCCAGTTGACTTGATCACCAATTATGAGAATATTCATCAACAACAAGAACCAGTTCAGGCTACTCTCTCAGCCTTCAGAAGGCTACCTGACAGAAGAGTAAATACTTCTTTTAAGATTCCTTCGAAAGAGGAGTCTAATGAGATTTTCACCCAACTGATAACCACCCCACATATAAATTAGATGCCAGCATGCAAAAAAGATGTCTGGTGTCCTCTTTCAACCATCAAGTGGAACCTAGCTATACGTCCCATGTAGACGATCATTTTATATAGGATGTCCTTGGCTCTGGACTATGTGACCTAGAATGCTCTTGTGAAGAGGATTCCTCTGAAGATGAAGATGAAGTCCCCAGAAGACGACAACGAGTAAGAAGAAGATTGGTGCATGTTTATCCAGACGTCCTCCAAATGACAATGATGATGGCACGCCTATGGCAATGCGAGCTCCTAAGCCCTTCACTAGCCTCTCGAATTTCTACAGCCCTTATCCTAAGGCAACGACTTCATTGCCCATGAATAAAGAAAGTCCTCCATCCATGATATCTGGCTTGCCCTCTATCAAGAAAATTCTGAAGCATACGACGGACTGCGATGAGCTATCTCTTTATTACAAACAAGCAGAAATGAGAAAAAACACGATGGATTACTTTGAGCCATCTCCCTATTGCAGATAGGCAGAAAAGATCACACCTGGGGAGCCGGCACCAATTGCATGCATGATGAACAAGCCCACAATGAGTTCATATGCTTCTGATTTCCCACCTTTGGAAAGGAGAAAAAATGAGGCTGAAAAACAACCATCTAGGCCTTATATTTCTCAAAAGGCAATTGATGAATATGGAAGACAGATTCCACTGAACTATGCAGAAGAAGTTCTCAATTGGCAGATTGATAATGCCATTGCCCAGAACCGCATGTTGACCAGAATCGACGAAAGAGTCAATCAAGTTGAAAAGAAAGTTGACTTTGTAGAGAAGATGTACCATTAGATGCTGGACAGGTACAATGTTTTTTATCTTGACATGAAGGCAATGGTCCATACCGACGCTAGCCACTGCATTGAGTTTGGTGAAAACTGCTAAGAGATACACGAACTGAAGAGACAAATTGAGAACTATGAAAGAAAGAAGTCCCAGACCGCTCCTGTTCCATTGACTCCATCACAATGGTTCTCTATGTTTGACGTTGCAAATAATCCACCAACATTCCATACACCAACACCACTTTTCGATGGACCGTTGAACCCAGCTCGACCTCGACCAGAAAGAATACCAAATTACAGCATTCCAGACTGCAATTTTTGGGAGAGGTGGGCAAAAGAACACCCTTATGTCCATCCGACGTAAAAAAAGAAAGTTTCACGCTCAACTCCTCAGTTGAAAACATTTCGACCCGAAGGGACAAGATATCCTTAGGCAGAGAAAGCAAAAGCTCCAGTCTAGCCTAATGTTGCTCATCATGAATCTCCTCAGAAAGAAGAAACCAAAGAACCTACTCCAGCAAGTTCTTCCAGCCTGGCTTTTCTACAGCAAATCCAGCTCTGCAACTGACGATGTCATATCAAGCTGTTGATAATCAGACATCTTCTGGCAGTTCAAATGAAGAATCCATGTTCAAGGCATCCTCAGGCAGCATTTCCAAGTCAAATGAAGAATCCATGTTGAAGCATCCTCAAGGAGCATTTCTGAGTGCACAGACTTAAGAGATGAGAATATGGACGTTTCAGGGATCCTTATGACTACCCTACGCCCCTCAGGATCAACAACACATGCTGAATTTCATGAGAAGTTGATAGAGATGAATCTATGGCAGACAATCAATCACCATCTCCACAACCCGCTCCTCCAGAGAAATCTCAAAAAACAACTTGTTTCACTTTTGATGACATTTCCATCAGCAGAAGATGTGAAAGATTCCAAGAGTTGTCGTCATGGGTTAATTGTTAAAGGGCGTACATTTGAATAGCATTCTTTCTGAATTTTTTAGTCATTCTATTGGTACTCTGCATGATTAGTTCATCTCATTAGATGCTATTGATAGAAATATATTACTTACAGGTTCTTTAGATCAATGGATTAACATAACATTTAAAGAATTTTTAGGTCTTTACTCTTTGGAAATCAAACAGGTTAGACAAGATTTCTTCTAAATGAAATGTTGTTCTTTAAGGCCTAAACACCTCAACAGGCACTGCAAAAGGATGACAAAAATCTACTATTGACTTGGTGGAGTGAGAGATCCAAATCTTAAACAAGTGTACATTTCCTCACTTCCAGAAGAGATCCAGCCCGAGTTGAACAAAATGATTAAGCTCTCTGGAAACCCATTGGTGAATCTTGGACTTGCAGAGATCCATCAGGCAACATTCACTTGCCTAGAAAAGCTCTATGAAAGAAGGAAGGTCGTTGAAAAATCCTTTCATGGAAAGAAGAAGCTTGAAAAGATTTGGAACAGAAATTATGAAATTTTTTGCCCAAATACAAAGAAATGCAGCTGTAAGCAGATGAAGAAGAGGTCTCCTAAACAAAGAAAGTACAAATCCAAGTACTTCATGTGCTTCAGGTGGAAGGCTTCAACCAGACGAAAGTCCAACAGGTGTTTCTTTTGTGAGAAGAAAGGCCATTTTGCAAGAAACATCCCAAACAAGAAGGCCAAGGCTTCAAAGTTCGTTTCACAATTGATGGTGGATCATCTAGAATCAGACTTTGAATCGGTGTTCTCGGAGTAAAGCCATCCTGACCAGGATACTACTTTTGCCATTGAAATTAAAGATTCTGAGTTTAAAACATTAGAACATGATTCAGATGAGGAATCATGTTTACCTATTTTTACTGTTAATATTGTTAATTATGTTTCATATATCTCTTCAATAACTAATATTCATCCTCCACATGTGCAGGTTTCTCTTTTAACATCTAAGTATGCCCAGCTAGTCAAAGCTATCGAATTCTTAGACAGGGGTGCCATGAAAACAATGATGAATCCAAATATTCTCCCAGCAATATATTGGACAAACACTGATGCTTGATTTCAACCAACTAATGGAGAAATTTTCCAAGGCAGTCACATATCCAGACACCCAATAGTTATTAAGTTCTTTCCAGATTACATAGTCTGGATAAAAGTTTTCAGGAATAAACTCCACGGTAAAGATGTTCTTATCAGATGGGATGTATAAGTGATAAGGACATTGACTAAGATGGACACGGCAGTTTAGACCAGTAGATTATGCAGTCCAAGCCCACACCAGGGAGTCAACGAAGGTCCAAGCAACTGCAAGAAAAACCTGCTTCATCCGGACTGATTTAGACCATGTATCTCGGGATGCGAGCCGAACCTACTATCTCATAATGGGTAGAAACTTGACTTTACGACTGGAAACTGGCCGCTGAGCAGTCTTTTGCCATGAGGTACGACGTTTTTCGGCCATCTGGAATCATCTTGATGGGTTTCCGAGCATTTTTATGTCTTTTTGGGTTTATTTTAAGCGTATTTTTGGTAATTGTTTTTGAATTAGGTTTAGGGAATTGTTTTTCACTTAGGTTTAGGGTAGATTTAGGTCTTTAAATATTAGCCATTTCTCTTAGTCTTTGATGCCTTTGTTTTTTGACATTATTCTAGGAATCGAATTCCTTTTCTTTCTCTTTACTTTTGGTTTTGAATTGAAATTCAAATTAGGCCAAAATCGTGAGTGATCATGCAGAACATTACCTTTTGTGTTTTCCTATTCGAGTTACTGTTCAGTTTATCGCGAACGATTCAAGTCTTCCAACATCAATACGCCAAGGCAAAAAGATTGAGGGTTCTCCCTCATGGAATCCGATATAAAGATCAATTTCAACCTTGTACTTCTGTTGCTAATATGTTTGATATTTCTGATAGTACTGGTAAATTTCGATCAATAGATAACATGTTAAAAGATTTTTGTCCAGATTCTCATGCAGATTGTAAGCACAAAACCCGCTTCTGAAGAATCAAGAATTCTTTTTTAAGCTCCATTTTAAGCTTAATGAAGACATTAATCCGACCAAAGCCACACATCCAGGGATGACACCAAATGATCTTAACTTGCTTAGGAAGAATGTGCTTAACTACTGCAACAAGGTCTGATCGTGCCAACTGATTCAAGTTGGGAGCCTTTTACGTGAACAAAAGAAGTAAGCAAGTCTGAGGTAGGAAAAGGTTAGTCATCGACCATAAACCTTTGAACTAGTTTTTAAAAGACGATAAGTTTCCGCTCCCAAGGATTCAAAACCTTTTTACTCATTTGGAGAGAGCAAAAATCATTTCAAAATTTGATTTGAAAACTGGTTTTTGGCAACTGGGAATTGCACCTGAAGAACATTATAAAACTACCTGTTGCATTCCTAATGCCCAATATCAATGGAAGGTGTGCCATTTGGTCTGAAGGTAGCCCCTTCAATTTTTCAGAAAGCCATGACTAAGATTTTTGAGTCTATCCTTCATAACTTTTTTATCTACATCGATGATATCCTACTTTTTTCCAACGATGATGAAGCCCATTTGTCGCTGTTAGAACAGTTCTTTGAAATCGTAAAAAATTGGGGTACCATGTTATCTGAAAAGAAAAGTTTCCTTGGCTTTCAAGAGGTCGAATATTTTGGCTTGAAAGTCACTAATGGAAAAATCCAGCCGTGACCACACCTAGTTGAATCCCTTCCTTCCTTTGCTGATGAAAACCTGTCCATAAAAGAAATGCAGCAATTCCTTGGCATCATCAACTACATCAAAACTTTCTTTCAAGACTCCACCAGATATATCAATCAGTTATCCAAACTCCTGAAAAAGAAACCACCTCCATGGAGCCATGAACAAACCCTAGCAATCCAAGCCCTAAAAATGATGTGTCAGAAAGCTCCTCCACTCCACATTCCTTCCTCAAGTCACGGGAACTTACAGTCGGATGCAAGTGATGAGTTCTGGGGCGCAATCCTCTTTGAAGAACTCAATGGCGCAAAACATTATTGCGGTCATGCCAGCGGCCAGTTCAAGGATGCAGAAAAACACTACCACACCACCATCAAAGAAATTTTGGCAGTCAAGCATGATATCAAAAAATTTGAATTTCATCTGATCCGATATGAGTTTACAGTGCAGATGGATAACTCCTCTTTCCCGAAGAGCATGGAATTCAAAAACAAAGCCATTCCTAAGCCTCAACTCCTCCGCCTAAAAGATTGGTTCTCCAAATACCAGTTCCAAGTCCAACACATTAAAGGAGAATCCAATATCCTAGCTGGCCTTTTGTCCAGACCAAAAAGGAAACCCTTGCTTACCTTGTTCTTTGGAAGCCTACCCAAACCTATACCCTCCATCTTCACCATCCTAGAATTTTACCCGCCTACACTAACCCATTATGAAACATTTGACCAAGTCAAAAAATATGCCAGAAAAACTGGGTTTAAACACCAAGCCTTAACATGTCAAGAACAACACCAGTTCCATGATGTGTCCTTCAACCCGAATCAACCTTTCAACAACGTTGCAGTTTTCCCTCGAGCAAATGTTCTTTCTGTGGCCAAATTTCGGTATTTGTGGACATTAGCAATCCTTTGCTATTGTCCCATAGAGATCGAGATTCACAATTTCAAGATTTTCTTTGCTAATCCTGATCAGTTTACTAATACACCATTATGGCATTATTTTACTATCTTTCAGTAATCTCACGTTTGGTATAATGATTGTTGCCAAAGCCTTGATAGTGAGAAGACATACCAGGTGCATATGGTGCACTTAGATTATGTTATGGCAAGGCACAAGAATTTTCAGAAGACTTATTACAAGCCATTGCCTTCTCCGCGGATTAGCAAATGGATTCTATCCAAAGAGTCCTTGACCCAACCTAGCTCGTGAAAAACTTCTTGTCTACTTGAAGTCCAAGAATTCTTCTTCGGAACCACCAAGTTATAATGCAAATTATGCAAACATCTTTGAAGAAGACAGTCAGCCCAAAGAAGACTTTATTTGGGATGGGTACCCGGCTCACTAGAAAGTTCCACTCCCGGAGACTTACCAATGGTATCACTTGCCATAAACACTTTATCTAGGGGAAACGAGTCAGCCATGCAATTCAGAAGCTTCAACAACACAAAATCAGAGATAAGTTTCGACAATTCGGCAGCCTCAAAGTTCACACATGAAGTCCTAATTTGCATCAACAGTTTGGTTAGAGCAACAAGGAAGAATTTCGGTTACTTGTCTCCAGCCATGCACAAAATCAGTCTTGTCATCTTTAAGTAAAGGAATCTAGGGGAAAAGCATCTTACCACTTGAATGCATTCCTTTCATTTAGTATTTATTTCCTATTTAGTCTTTTAGCTGTCATTCAGCCCGTCATGCAGTAGCAAGATCAATCTCAGCAAGAAGAATCTCAAACAAAAAAATTTCTGCCAAGAATGTTCTACTGTTGTGTTGTGTTCCTTCTCAGTTGAATAGTTCTGTTTTCAGATTGTGCTTCTCAGCCTTTCCATGCACAAGATATTGCTATCCTTCTTGCAAGAATCAAGCAACCAAGTCATCATTTTCCAACCTAGTCACCAGCAGCAATTTAATGCTGAGGTTTCAGCCTTTCTTTTGTCCTTGTACCAGGTGTTTTTCAAATAGAAAAATAAAGAAGCCAAGTCATCCATGCAGATTTGGCCTTCACCAAAAAATGCCAGCCTTGCTTTCAGTGTTCTGTTTTTATTTTGTCATGTAATGTTTTCATGTGATAGTTATTTTGTTGTATCCTAGATTAGGGTTTCTGTCCTTGGTACTAAATATTCTCTTTGTAATTTTCTTTCATGTGATTTTAGTTGTAATTTTGCATTTTGTGTCTTGCTTTGTATGAAAGAATGCTCGGTCACTCCTCTATAAAGTGAACTGAAAGTTTAAGTTATAGTCAGGTGGGTCTTAGGTTATTTTCCAAGTTAGTTTGAGTCCAAGTTTGTACACAATTCTCCTATAGAATGTCTGCTGAAGTCTCTTGAATAATGTGTACTGTAAATATTTTCCGGTCAATAATATCATGAGTGCTTCCCATTCAATGGTGTTCTAAGTCTTTCGATCTCTCTCCCGAAATCATTTTGAATTCCTAAGGAGCCTATTGTTCCTTCCAGTATTCCCCAATTATAGATGAACTATGACGGCAATATTTGTAGGCGCGGGCATTATCCTTGAACAATAAGTTAGAGGAAAAGAGAGTACCAGCTAAGCTAGGGATGAGTCATGGGAAAGAAGTACACGGGATGAACTGTGTTAGGGTAATGCTTGAACCCAGATGGTATCAGAGCCAGAACGGAGCATTTCAGTGTTGCAAAATTTTCATTTTGCAGAGGGAAGAAATAGAGATTTTAGATTCCGAAGGATGAGAGAGAGAGAGTAGGGAGAGATTTGTTACAACCATGGAAAGCACTCCTAGTTCCAGTTCCCAGCTCATAAATATTTCCTGTTCCTTATTTTTTCCCAAGCATTCTTTACATTCTACAACCGAAGGTAGTCTTGTAGAATTTACTACTTTTCCAGAGTCAGTCTCGATTGAGGAATTAGTCCCTCCTCTGATAAGTCCATATAATATATACTAAAAGAGAGGATCATTTCCTCCAGGCATCAAATCGATCAGACAACTACTCAAGTCAACCATCCCAAAGATAAAGGAGTATGTCCAATCCTCTAAACTAGACCAGTGTGACATTTCGTTCTCAACAAAGGAACAATATATTATCCATCATATACTACCGGAGAAGGTAGCTCAATGGAGAACCGAAGGGTACACACACCTTCACATTAGTGGTTGGTTGTAGAAAGGGCCACCCAATCACTGCTCACGTTGCACATCTTGACTCAAGACTATTATCCTACGAGCAGGCAGTCATCAGAATCGTGATTACAACTCTCAGCTCCGGAAATGTTGTTCTCACCTTGTTCCCAAATTATGCAATATCCCTTCAAGACCTGAATTTGTTCTCAGCCCTAAAGGTGCAACTCCAACTCACCTAGATATCACTCGCCCCTTCATCAATAGTGGTGACACAACATCATCAAATGCTGTACAGACTACAGAAGCATGCCCATGATCTACAGAATAGCTGATCTCTAAAAGTATTGATGATTCAAGCAGACTCCTCCACGGAGGCTCCCATGTTGATATAGATTCCCAAACAGATCAAGAGAGCTGAACTTGAGAAACTCATGCCTGGAACACAAATTATGAGAATATTCATCAACAATAGGAACCAGTTCAGGCTACTCTTTCAGCCTTCAGAAGGCTACTTGATGAAAAAGTAAAGACCTCCTTTAAGATTCCTTCAAAAGAACAGTCTATTGAGATTATCACCCAACTAATGCCTACCCCATTTGATAAGTCAGACGCCAGCACGCAAAAAACATGTTCAGTGTCTTCTTTCAACCATCAAGTGGAACCTAGCTATACGTCTCATGGAGACTGTAGACAATCAATTCCTATGGGATGTCCCTGGCTCTAGTTTGTGTGACCCAGAGTGCTCTTGTGAAAAGGATTCCTCTGAAGATGAAGATGAAGTCCCCAAAAGACAACGATGGGCTAAGAAGAAGATAGGCGGATGTTCATCCAAACGTCCTATGGCAAGCCTACGGCAATGCGAGCTCCTAAGTCCTTCACTAGCCTCTCGAATTTCTACAGCCTTTATCCTACGGCAATGTCTTCACTACCCATGAATAAGGAAAGTCCTCCATCCGTGATATTTGCCTTGCCCTCCATCAAGAAGATTATGAAGAACATGACGAACTGTGATGAGCCGTCTCCTCATTACAGACAAAGAGAAATGAGAAAAAAGACGATGGATTACTTTGAGCCATCTCCCTATTGCAGACAAGCAGAAAAGATCACACCAATGGAGCTGGCACCAATTCCATGCATGATGAACAAGCCCACAATGAGTTCATATGCTTCTGATTTCCCACCTTTGAAAAGGAGAACAAACGAGGCTGAAAAACGAGCATCTAAACCTTATATTTCTCAAAAGGCAGTTGATGAATATGGAAGACAGATTCCACTGAACCAGGCAGATGATGTTCTCAATTGGCAACCTGAAAACGCCATTGCCCAGAACCTCATGTTAACCAAAATTGACTACAGAGTTAAATAAGTTGAAAAGAAAGTTGACTTTGTGGAGAAGATGTACTATGAGAGGCTGGATAGGTACAATGTTCTTGATCGTGACTTGAAGGCGATGGTCCGTACCGGAGCTAGCCACTACACAGAGTTTGGTGAAAAACTTTACAGATACATGAACTGAAGAGACAAATTGAGAACTATGAAAGAAAGAAGTCCCAGATTGCTCTTGTTCCTTTAACTCCATCACAAGGGTTCTCTATGTTTGGCGTTGCAAATAATCCACCAACTTTCCATACACCAACACCACTTTTTGGTGGACCGCTGAACAATCCTTGACCTTGTGCAGAAAGAATACCAGATTACAGCATTCCAAACTGCAGCTTTTTAGAGAGTGGGAGAAAGAACACCCATATGTCCATCCAACGTCAAAAAAGAAACTTTCACTTTCAACTACTTATTCGGAAACATTCTGACCCGAAGGGACAAGATATCCTCAGGCGGAGAAGGCAAAGGCTCCACTCCAGCCTGATGTTGCTCATCGTGAATCTCCTAAGAAGCAAGAAACCAAAGAACCTACTCCAGCAAGTTCTTCCAGACTGCCTGACTCTTCTTTAGCAAATCCAGCTTCGCAACTGACAGTATCATATCAAGCTGTTGATAATCAGACATCTTCTTGTAATTCAAATGAAGCATCCATGTCCGAAGCATCCTCAAGGAGCATTTCTGAGTGCACTGACTCAGGAGATGAGAAGATGGACGTTTCAGGGATCCTTATGACT
>JAOXNR010054813.1:0-11968 GCA_028571225.1 Parsonsia alboflavescens | reverse complement strand
TCCTTTCTGTTCACCCAGACAGATAGGGAATAGATTAGAAGATCTTTTGCAAGTAGATCAGGACGTCCAGATTCATTTCGCAGGACAGATCTGCAAGATTCTTCAAACCAGGTATTGTTCTGAAACTCCAATGTGAGAGATTTTTTTTAAAATCCTGGGACTTCGGATTCGTTTCCTAGAGGATTCGGGATCCGATTCCCCTTCAGCCACACGAGTGAGAAAATGAACATTTTTACCCGCGGCTTTCTATGCCCATACAAGTCACAAATGACCGTTTAGCCCCTATGCATCACTTCGCTGCACCATTATGTTCAAGTCAACGACCATGGCTAGGTAATGGTGCAGCAAGCCACGAAAATTGGAGCATAAGTCACTAATGACCATTTGGCCCGTATGATTCAATTCAGGCATTACTTGGCCGCACACGGGAGAAAGTGTCCATTTTGCCCCTATGTTGTACACTAGGGCTTAATAAGCCCATATGAGTCACAAATGACCGTTTTGCCCTTATGTGGCATTTCGGTGCACCATTTTGTCCAACTCATCGAGCATGGATAGATGATGGTGTGGCAGGCCACGAAACTTGGAGCACAAGTCACTATTTACCGTTTTGGCCCTATGATTCATTTCGCTCATTATATTGGCGTACAAGTGAGAAAATGACCATTTTACCCCTAAGTTGTACCCCTGGGTTTAATAAGCCCATATAAGTCACAAATGACTATTTTTCCCCAATGCAGCACTTCGGTGCACCATTATGTTTGAGCCACCGAGCATGGCCAGATAATGGTGCGGCAAGCCGCGAAACCTCAAGTGCAAGTAACTAATGACCGTTTTGCCCCTATGATTCATTTCGGGCATTATAGAACCACGCAAGTGATAAAATGACCATTTTACACCTAAGTTGTACCCCGGGGCTTAATAAGAATATATGAGTCACAAGTGACCTTTTTTGCCCAAATGCAACACTTCGGTGCACCATTATGTGCGAGTTAACGAGCATGGCTTGGTAATGGTGCAGCTGGCCATGAAACTTGTACCACAAGTCACAAATGACCTTTTCGCTCCTACGATTCATTTCGGGCTTTAAATGGCCGCACAAGTGAGAAAATGAACATTTTACCGGTAAGTTGTGCCCTGAGTCTTAATAAACCTATAGAGTCACAAATGACAGTTTTGCCCCTTTGCAGCACATTGGTGCCCCATTATGTCCTAGTCATCGAGCATGACCATTTTGTTCCTATGATTCATTTCGGCCATTACATGGCCGCACGAGTTATAAAATGACCATTTTACCCATAAGTTGTACCCCAGGGTTTGATAAGCACATACAAGATTTTGCTACTATACGGCATATTGGTGCACCATTAAGTCCGAGTCATCAAGCATAGGTAGTTGATGGTGCGACAAGCCATAAAACTTGGAGCACAAGTCACTAATGACCGTTTTGCCCCTATGATACTTTACAGACATTATTTGGCCGCACAAGTGAGAAAATGACCATATTACCCCAGGGCTTCCATGTGAGTTGCAAATGACAGTTTGGCCCCTATGCGGCACTTCGCTACACCATTATGTCTGAGTCACAAACCATGCCTAGGTAATGATGCAGCAAGCCACGAAAATTGGAGCACAAGTCACTAACAACCGTTTGGCCCCTATGATTCATTTCGGGCATTACATGGCTTCCGGGGCTTAATAAGCCTATACAAGTCACAAATGACCATTTTGCCCATATGTTGTATGCCAGGGCTTAATAAGCCTATACGAGTCACAAATGACCAGTTTGCCACTATACGGGACTTTGGTGCACCATTATGTCCGAGTCACCGAGCATGGCTAGGTAAATGGTGCAGGAAGCCACGAAACTTGGAGCATAAGTCAATAATGTCTGTTTCGCTCCTATGATTCATTTCGGGCATTACATGGCTGTACGAGTTAGAAAATGACCATTTTGCCCCTATGTTGTACCCTGGGGATTACTAAGCCCATACGAGTCACAAATGACTGTTTTGCCTCCATGCGGCAATTCAGTGCCCCATTATGTCCGAGTCATTGAGCATGGCAAGTTAATGGTGCGGTAAGCCACGAGACTTGGAGCACAAGTCTCTAATGACCGTTTGGCCCCAATGATTCATTTTGCTAATTATATGACCGCACGAGTTAGAAAATGACCATTTTACCTGTAATTGTACCTCGGGGTTTAATAATCTCGTACGAGCCACAAATGACCGTTTTGCCCCAATGATTCATTTCTTGCATTATATGGCCGCACGAGTGTGAAAATGACCAATTTCCCTTTAGTTGTACCCTGGGGCTTTATAAGTACATACAAGTCACTAAGGACCGTTTTGCCACTATACGGTAGATTGGTGCACCATTATGTATGAGTGATCGAGCATGGTTGGTTGATGGTGCGGCAAGCCATGAAACTTGGAGCACAAGTCACTAATGACCATTTTGCTCCTATGATTCATTTCTGGCATTATATGGCCGCACAAATTAGAAATGACCATTTTACCGCCATGTGGTACCCCATGGATTAATAAGCCCATACGAGTCACGAATGACTATTTTGCCACTATGCGGCACGTCAGTGCACCATGATGTCCGAGTCACTGAGCATGGCTAGGTAGTTGTGCGCCATGCCACGAAACTTGGAGCAGAAGTCATTAATGACTATTTTGCTCCTATGATACATTTCGGGCATTACATAGCTGCACGAGTGAGCAAAATGACCATTTTGCCCCTAAGTTGTACCCAGGGGCATGATAAGCACATAAGAGTTACAAATGACCGTTTTGCCCCTATGTGACACCTTGCTGCACCACTATGTCTGAGTCATCGAGCCTGGCCAGGTAATGGAACTGAAAGCCACGAAACTTGGAGCACAAGTCACTAATGACCATTTTGCCCTAATGATTCATTACTGGCATTATATTGGCCGCATGACCAATTTGCCTCGGGGCTTAATATGCCCATGCAAGTCAGAAATGATCATTTGGCCCCTATACGGCACTTCGCTGCACCATTATGTCTGTGTCACCGAGCATGGCTAGGTAATGGTGCGGCAAGCCACAAAACTTGGGGGACAAGTCACTAATGATGGTTTTGCCCCTATGATTCATTTTGGGCATGATGTGGCCGCACGAGTGAGAAAAAGGCCAATTTGCAACAATGTGTAACTCCGGTAATTAATCAGCCCATGCGAATCACAAATGACCATTTTGCCCCTATGCGGCACGTCGGTGCACCATGATGTCCGAGTCACTGAGCATGGCTAGGTAATGGTGTTCCATGCCACGAAACTTGGTGCATAAGTCACTAATGAATGTTTTGCTCCTGTGATTCATTTCGGGCATTTTGACCACAAGTAGTAACCATGGGTATAATATGCCTATACGAGTCACAAATGACCGTTTTGCTCCTATGTGGCACCGTCCTGCACCATTATGTCTAAGTCACCGAGAATGTCTAGGTAATGGAGTTGAAAGCCACGATACTTGAAGCACAAGTCACTAATAACCATTTTACCCATATGATTTATTTTGGGCATTTTAGAGCCACATGAGTTAGAAAATGGCCATTTTACTCCTTTGTTGTACCTCGAGACCTAATAAGGCAATACGAGTCACAAATCACCGTTTTGCCCCTATGCGGCACTTCAATGCATGATTATGTTCATGTCATCGAACATGGCTAGCTAATGGTGTAGTAGGCCACCAACCTCGAATCACAAGTCGCTAATGATTGTTACGCCCCCAAGATTAATTTCTTGCATTATATGGCCGCAAAAGTGTGAAAATGACCATTTTCACCTTTAGTTGCACCCTGGGGCGTTATAAGCCCATACAAGTCACAAAGGATCGTTTTGCCACTATGCGGCACATTGCTGCACCATTATGTCTGAGTCATTGAGCATTGCTAGTTGATGGTGCGACAAGAAACGAAACAGGGAGCACAAGTCAATAATGACCATTTTACCCCTTTGATTCAATTATGGCATTATATGGCCCCACGAGTCAGAGATAGCCATTTACCTGCTATATGGTACCCCGTGGCTTAATATGCCCATACGAGTCACAAATGACTGTTATGCCCCCATGCAGCACTTTGTTGCACCATTAGGCTCGAGTCACCGACCATGGCTGGGTAATGGTGTGGCAAGCCGAGAAACTCGGAGCACAAGTCACTAATGACTGTTTGGCTGCTATGATTCATTTCGAGCATTACATGGCCACACAAGTGAGAAAATGACCATTTTGTGCCAAAGTTTTACCCCAGGGCTTAATGAGGCCATATGAGTCACAAATGACCGTTTTGCTCCAATGCGGCACTTCGGTGCACCATTATGTCCGAGTTACCGAGCATGGCTAGGTAATGGTGCAGCAAACCACAAAACTTGGAGTACATTTCTCTGATGACCATTTCGCTCCTATGCTTCCTTTCAAGCATTGAATGGCTGCACGAGTTACAAAATGACTATTTTACCCATAAATTGTATCCCATGGCTTAATAAGCCTATACGAGTCACAAATGACCGTTTTGAACCTATGTGGCACATTGGTGCACCATTATGTCCGAGTCATTGAGCAAAGCTAGTTAATGGCGCGGCAAGCCACAAAACTTGGAGCACAAGTCACTAATGATTGTTTTGCACCTATGTTTCATGTCGGGCATTACATGGCTGCACGAGTGAGGAATGTCTATTTTTCCCCTAAGTTGTACATCGAGGCTGAATAAGCTCATATGAGTCACAAATGACCTTTTTTCCCCTATGCAGCACTTCGGCACACCGTTATGTCCAAGTCACAGAGCATGGCTAGGTAATGGTGCGGAAGCCATGCAACTTGGAGCCCAAGTCACTAAGGACCGTTTTGCCCCTCAGCTGCATTTCGGGCAAAATATGACTGCACAAGTGACAAAATGACCCCTTTTACCCCAAAGTTATACCCCGGGGATTAATCAGCCCATGCAAGTCACATATGAACGTTTTGCCCCTATATGGCACAGCGGGGTACCATTATGTCCGAGTCACTGAGCATGGTTAGGTAATGATGCGACATGCCACGAAACTTGGATCACAAGTCACTAATGACCGTTTTGCCCCAATGATTCATTTCGGGTATTGTAACGCCACACGTGTGAGAAAATGACCATTTTACCCCTAAGTTATACCCCGGGGCTTAATAATCCCATACGAGTCACAAATGACCGTTTTGCCCCTATGCGACACTTCCGTGTACCATTATGTCCGAGTCACCAAGCATGGCCACGCAGCAATGCGGCAAGCCACAAAACATGGAGCACAAGTCACTACTGACCATTTTGGACCTACGATTCATTTTGGGCTTCATATGACCGCACAAGTGAGAAAATGACCATTTTACCCCTAAGTTGTACCCTAGGGCTTAATATGCCCATACGAATCACAAATGACCGTTTTGACCCTATGCGGCACTTCGGTGCACTGTTATGTTCGAGTCACCAAACTTGGCTAGGTTATGGTGCGGCATGCCACAAAACTTGGAGCACAAGTCACTAATGATCGTTTTGCCCCTATGATTCATTTCGGGCATTACATGGCCGCACGAGTGAGAAAAAGGCCATTTTGCCGCAACGTGTTAGCCTAGTGGTTAATAAGCCCATACGAATCACAAATGACCATTTTGCAACTATGCGGCACGTCGGTGCACCATGATGTCCGAGTCATCGAGCTGGTCTAGGTAATGATGCGGCATGCCACGAAACTTGGAGCACAAATCACTAATGACGGTTTTGACCTGATGATTCATTTCGAGCATTATATGGCTACACGAGTGAGAAAATGGCCATTTTACCCTGAGTTGTACCCGGGGTTTAATAAGGGCATACGAGTCACAAATGACCATTTTGCCCCTATGTAGTACTTTGCTGCACCGTTAGGTAAGAGTCACCCACCATGGCCAGGTAATGGTGAGACAGGTCAAGACACTCGGAGCACAAGTCACTGATGACTGTTTGGCCGCTATGATTCATGTTGGGTTTTACATGGCCACACAAGTGAGAAAATGACCATTTTGCCCCTAAGTTTTACGCCGAGGCTTAATGAGGCCATATGAATCACAAATGACCATTTTGCACCTATGCAGCACTTCGGTGCACCATTATCTCCGAGTCACCAAGCTTGGTTAGATAATGGTGCGGCATGTCGCAAAACTTGGAGCACAAGTCAAAAATGATCATTTTGCCCCGATGATTCATTTCGGACATTACATGGCCGCACAAGTGAGAAAATGAGCATTTTACCCCTAAGTTGTACCCTGGGGCTTAATCAGCCTATACGAGTCACAAATGATCGTTTTGCCGCTATGCGGCACATTGGAGCACCATTATGTCCGAGATATTGAGCAAGCCTAATTAATTGTGCAGCAATCCACGAAACTTGGAGCACAGGTCACTAATGACCGTTTTGAAAGCATGATTCATTTCGGGCATTTCATGGCCGTACGAGTAAGAAAAAGGCCATTTTGCTGCATTGTGCTAGCCTAGGGGTTAATATGCCCATACGAATCACAAATGATAGTTTTGCCCCTATGCGGCACGTCGGTATACAATGATGTAATAGTCATTGAGCATGGCTAGGTAATGGTGCGACATGGCAAGAAACTTGGAGCACAAGTCACTAATGACCGTTTTGCCCCTATGATTCATTTCGGGCATTTTATGGCTACAAGAGTGAGAAAAAGGCCAATTTGCCGCAATGTGCAAGCCAAGGGGTTAATACGCCCATACAAATCACAAATGACCATTTTGCCCCTATGTGGCACTTCGGTGCACCATTATGTCCGAGTCACCAAGCTTGGCTATGTAATGGTGTGGCATGCCACAAAACTTGGTGCACAAGTCACTAATGATCGTTTTGCCCCTATGATTCATTTCGGGCAATACATGTCCGTGCGATTAAGAAAATGAGCATTTTCCCCCTAAGTTGTTCCCCGGGGCTTAATCAACCCATACAAGTCACAGATGACCGTTTTGCCGTGATGCGGCAAATTGGTGCACCGTTCTATCCGAGACATCGAGCAACCCTATTTAATTCTATGGCAATCCAAGAAACTTGGAGCACAAGTCACTAATGACCATTTTGCCCTTATGATTCATTTCGGGCATTATATGGCCGCACGAGTGAGAAAAACACCATTTTGCCGCAATGTGCTAGCCCAGGGGTTAATAAGCCCATACGAATCACAATTGATCGGTTTGTCCCTATGCAGCACGTCGGTACACCATAATGTGCGAGTCATCGAGCATGGCTAGGCAATGGTGCGGCATGCTAAGAAACTTGGAGCACAAGTCACTAATGATCGTTTTGCCCCTCTGATTCATTTCGGGCATTATATGGCCGCACGAGTGAGAAAAAGGCCATTTTGCCGCAATGTGGCCTAGGGGTTAATAATCCCATACGAATCATAAATTACCATTTTTCCCCTAGGTGGCATGTCGGTACACCGTGATGTCCAAGTCATCGAGCATGGCTAGGTAATGGTGCGGCATGGCACGAAACTTGCAGCATAAGTCACTAATGACCGTTTTGACCCTATGATTCATTTCGGGCAATATATGGAAGCACGAGTGAGAAATTGGCCATTTTACCCTAACTTTTACCCCGAGGCTTAATAAGGGCATACGAGTCACAAGTGACCGTTTTGCCCCTACGCGGTACTTTGCTGCACCGTTAGGTCTGAGTCACCCACCATGGGCAGGTAAATGGTGCGGCAAGCTAAGAAACTTGGAGCACAAGTCACTGATGACCATTTGGGCACTGTGATTCATTTCAGGCATTACATAGCCACACAAGTGAGAAAATGACCATTTTGCCCCTAAGTTTTATCCTTGGGCTTAATGAGGCCATATGAGTCACAAATGACCATTTTGCCCCTATACCGTATTTCCATTGCCCCCGTTTCGGCAATGGTGCAGCAAACCACGAAACTTGGAGCACAAGTCTCTAATGAGCGTTTCACACCTATAATTCATTTCAGGCATTATATGGCCGCACAAGTGAGAAAATGATCATTTTACAAATAAGTTGTACCTCAGGGCTTAATCAGCCTATACGAGTCACAAATGATAGTTTTGCCCGTATGTGGCACATTGGTGCACCATTATGTCCGAGTCACTAATGACCGTTTTGCTCCTATGATTCATTCGGGCATTACATGGCTGCACGAGTGAGAAAATTTCCATTTTGCCCCCCATTTCTACCTTGACCCTTAACAAGCCCATACGAGTCACAAATGATAGTTTTGCCCCTATGCAACACTTCAGTGCACCATTATGTCCGAGTCACCGAGCATGGGATGGTAATGGTGCGAAAGCCATGAAACTTAGAGCCTAAATCACTAATGACCGTTTTTCCACTCTGATTCATTTCGGTGACCGCATGAGTGAGAAAATGAGCATTTTACCCCTAAGTTGTACCCCGAGGCTTAATCAGCCTATATGTGTCAAAAATGAACGTTTTGCCGTTATTCGGCACATTGGTGCACCATTATGTCCAAGACATCGAGTAAGCCTTATTAATTGTGCGGCAACCCACAAAATTTGGAGCACAAGTCACTAATGACCATTTTGCCCCTATGATTCATTTCATGCATTATATGGCCACACGAGTGAGAAATGGCCATTTTACTGCTATGTGGTACCTTGTGGATTAATAAGCCCATACGAGTGACAAATGATCGTTTTGCCACTATGCGGCATGTCGGTGCTCCATGTTGTCCGAGTCACTAAGCATGGCTCGGTAATGGTGCAGGATGCCATGAAATTTGGAGCACAAGTCACTAATGACTATTTTGCTCCTATGATTCATTTAGGGTATTACATAGTCAGAAGAGTGAGAAAATGACCATTTTGCAGCAATGTCTGAGTCATCGAGCCTGGCTAGGTAATGGAACTGAAAGCCACGAAACTTGGAGCACAAGTCACTAATGATCGTTTTGCCCCGTTGATTCATTACTGGTATTATATGGTCGCACGAGTGTGAAAATGACCAATTTGCCCGAGGCTTAATATGCCCATGCGAGTCACAAATGACTGTTAGGCCCCTATACAACACTGCGCTACACCATTATGTCTGTGTCACAGAGCATGGCTAGGTAAAGGTGCGGCAAGCCACGAAACTTGGAGGACAAGTCACTAATGATGGTTTTGCCCCTATGATTCATTTCGGGCATTATGTGGCCAGACGAGTGAGAAAAAGGCCATTTTGCAGCATTGTGTTACTCCGGGGATTATTATGCCCATATGAATCACAAGTGACCATTTTGCCGCTATGCAGCACTTCAGTCCACCATGATGTCCGAGTCACTGAGCATGGCTAGGTATTGGTGCGGCATGCCACGAAACTTGGAGCTCAAGTAACTAATGAATGTTTGCTCCTATGATTCAATTCGGGCATTACATGGCCGCACGAGTGAAAAAATGACCATTTTGACCATAAGTTGTACCCCGGGGAATAATAAGCCTATACGAGTCACAAATGACCGTTTTGCCCCTATGTGGCACCGTCCTGCACCATTATGTCTAAGTCACCAAGCCAGTCTAGGTAATGGAGCTGAAAGCCATGAAACTTGGAGCACAAGTCACTAATAACCGTTTTACCCATATGATTCATTTCGGGCATTTTAGAGCCACATGAATTAGAAAATGGCCATTTTACTCCTAAGTTGTACCCCGGGACCTAATAAGCAAATACGAGTCACAAATGATCGTTTTGCCCGTATGCAGCACTTCAATGCATCATTATGTCCGTGTCACCGAACATGGCTAGCTAATGGTGTAGCAGGTCACCAACCTTGGATCACAGGTCATTAATGACTATTACGCTCCTGTGATTCATTTCGGGCAATACATGGTCGCACCCGTCAGAAAATGACCATTTTACCCATAAGTTGTACCCCAAGGCTTGATATGTCTATACAAGTCACAAAGGACCGTTTTGCCACTATGCGGCACATTGGTGCACCATTATGTCCGAGTCATTGAGCACAAGTCAATAATGACCATTTTACCATTGTGATTCAATTCGGGCATTATATGGCCGCATGAGTCAGAAATGGCCATTTAACTGCTATATGGTACCCCGTGGCTTAATATGCCCATACGAGTCACAAATGACCGTTACGCCCCTATGCGGCACATTGCTGCACCATTAGGCCAGAGTCACAGACCATGGCCAGGTAATGGTGTGGCAAGCCACGAAACTCGAAGCACAAGTCACTAATGACTGTTTGGCAACTATGATTCATTGTGGGTATTACATAGCCACACAAGTGAGAAAATGACCATTTTGCCCCTAAGTTTTACCTCGGGGCTTAATGAGGCCACCATTTTGCTCCAATGCGGCACTTCGATGCACCATTATGTCTGAGTTACCGAGCATGGCTAGGTAATGGTGCAGCAAACCATGAAACTTGGAGCACAATTCTCTGATGACCGTTTCACTCCTATGATTCATTTCAGGCATTACCTGGCTGCACGAGTTACAAAATGACTATTTTACCCATAAGTTGTATCTCATGGCTTCATAAGCCTATACGAGCCACAAATGACCGTTTTGAACCTATATGGCACATTGGTGGACCATTATCTCCGAGTCATTGAGCTTGGCTAGTTAATGGTGTGGCAAGCCACGAAACTTAGAGCACAAGTCACTAATGACCGTTTTACTCCCATGATTCATTTTGGGCATTACATGACCGCATGAGTGAGAAAATGACCATTTTGCCCCTATGTTGTTCCTGGGGATTAATTAGCCCATCCGAGTTACAAATGACCGTATTGCCTCCATGCAGAACATTGGTGCATCATTATGTCCAAGTCATAAAGCATGGCTATTTAATGGTGTGGTAAGCCGCGAAACTAGGAACACAAGTCTCTAATGACCATTTGGCTCCAATGATTCATTTCGCTCATTAGATGACAGCACGAGTTAAAAAATGACCAATTTACCCGTAAGATGTACCCTGATGCTTAATAATCCCGTATGAGTCACAAATGACCGTTTTGCCCGTAAGATTCATTTCCTCCATTATATGGCCGCATGAGTGTGAAAATGGACATTTTCCCTTTAATTGGACCCCGGGCTTTATAAGCACATACGATTCACAAATGACCGTTTTGACCCCTATGCGGCACCTCGCTACACCATTATGTCCGAGTCATCGAGCCTGGAAGGTTGTGGTGTGGCAAACCACGATACTTGGAGCACAAGTGACTCATGACCGTTTTGGCCCTATGATTCATTTTGGGAATTATATGGCTGCACGAGTGAAAAAATGACCATTTTGCCGCAATGTTGTTCCCCGAGGCTTTATAAGTCCATACGTGTCACAAAAGATCGTTTTTCCCCAACGAAGCACCTCGGTGCACCATTTTCTATAAGTCATCGAGCATGGCTAAGTATTGGCGTGGCAAGCCACGAAACTTGAAGCATAAGTCACTAATGACCGTTTTGCTCCTATGATTCATTTTGGGCATTACATGGTTGCACGAGTGAGAAAATGTCCATTTTGCCCCTAAGTTGTACCTTGAGGCTTAATAAGCCCATACGAGTCACAAATGACCGTTTTGCCCCTATGCAGCACTATGTTCGAGTCACCGACCGTGTTAGGTACTGGTGCGGAAGCCACGAAACTTCAAGCCCAAGTCACTAATGACCATTTTGCCCCTCTGATTCATTTCGGGCATAATATGGCTGCACAAGAGACAAAATGACCATTTTACCCCTAAGCTATATCCCGGGGCATTATCAGCTCATACGAGTCACGTATGAACGTTTTGCCCCTATTCGGCACAGCGGGGTACCATTATGTCCAAGTCACTGAGCATGGTTAGGTAATGGTGCGACTGTTGGGATTTATGCCCAAAAAGGCTATCATTTTCTGAGAAAAAGTGTAAAATATTATAATCTAAATAAGTAATT
>JAOXNR010054812.1:0-11968 GCA_028571225.1 Parsonsia alboflavescens | reverse complement strand
GTTAATTTGATGGCCATTGGTCCCATGTGGTCTCGTAAGTCTTGTTTGGCATACAATGCATGCTCTAGAATATATATGTGTATATATATAGTGAACCAAGGGAGTGTAGGAGTCGCAGACTGAAAAGTCAGAATATTAAGTTAAGTGTAGGGTGAGGGTAAATTCAAAGATTTGTCAACAATAATACAAATTACTTTAAAATTTTAAATGTAAAAAAAAATAAATGTTACCTTTACTTGGATAATAAATCTTTTTACAATAATTAAAAGCGATGATTACTTTATTTTGTTTCTGACGTAAGATTTCTATCTTTTTTCTCTTAATTAATAGAGAAAAAAAAAAAAAAAGATTTCTATCTTTATCTTAAAATAAAATTTGATTTTGCATAAGGAAGAAAATGGTAGTGCAGTGAGAAGATTGGATTTTGATAGGTACCGTGTGGGGTGAACATTTGTTAGGAGATATATGTAATTGCCAGCTTTTTTCTTCTGGAAATTTTCGTTGAAACAGCATATGTAAATGACGTTGAAACATTTGTTAGGAGATATATGTAATGACGTTGAAACAGCATTGGGTTAGGACATCTAAGTAAGAGTTATGTTAGATCCATGCACTTTGAAAATTCTATCATTTCATATACTGAAACTTGTTATGAAATGTAGAACTTCTTTATTCTTGATTTAGCACTACATATAAACAGCAGAAGCAAATTCCTGTATGTTTCTATCTGAAGTTCCCCATTCACTTACTGCTTCTTGGGCTAACTCTTTCAACTTCATTGCATTTCTTCAAGTTCTTTCCCTCTCTTAGTCTCTGTAACCTCCCTTATGCACTGTTCGAATTCTCCCCTTGTAACGATTCCTTTCTTCATTTATCTTAACTCGAATCCCAAATTTCAATACATCTTCAATACACTTCACGTTGGTTGTTTGATCCACCCACTGTGGCATTCCAATCAACGGAACACCTGAACTAAGTGCATCGAGTTTTGAATTCCATCCACAATGTGTCACGAAACACGCAACGGCTCTGTGAGCTAACACGTCGAGCTGAGGACACCTGTTAACGATTAGGCCTTTTTCAGATGTCGCAGGCATGATGTCTTCTGGAATCTTATTCCCTTCTTCAGCTCTAACTACCCACAAGAAGTAGCAATTGCTTCTCAATAAGGCCTCTGCTAATTCCTTCATTTGTCCTTCTGTGGTTGAAGCTACACTCCCAAATGATACATAAAGTATAGAATCAGTTGATTGTCTAGGAACATTGATGGAGCTGTTGGTCCTATGGTAAAAACTGGCCATTGTTTTGCCATCCACTTTGCCACCTGATTCAATCTACCAACAAGAGTACTATCAAATTACTCCCTCCATCCCCATTTAGTCGTTGCTTAAGGAAGGAATTGTTGTCCTAAATTAGTTGTCGTTTACACATTTCAAAACAAAAAATGGACTCAAATTTTCTATTTTAGTCCTGATTAATAATTTGATTTACTTGTTACTTTTTCCAAAGTGAATTAATTGTTTCACATCTTCCAGTCATGTACCTACCAATCCTAATACTTCTAATCCCAACTCCATAATAAATTTTCCTTGAATTATCAAAGTAATTATGAGGATAAAACAGTATATTAGTAAACACGAATAAAGTTATTGGTTTTTTAATATTAGTGAAATAACTTTAAGTGACAACTAAATCGAGACAAAAGGAGTAATATATTTGCTAATAAATTAAAAAAAAAAAAATAATAAAGTCTAATGGAAATTTTTAATATGAATCACATCTAATATGTCTCGCATATGAATCGAGAGGTCTAGAGCAACAACATCAGCTATAAGATTCAATTGTTGATGTGACTTAATATGAATATGTATATATATATATATATATTTATATATATAAACTGACTTTATTGAGGTTTAATAGTTAGCATATATCAGCAGTGAAAAGTAAGATATTATTAAAAGTGGAGTTCCCAACTTTACCTCCTCCAGCTTGTCAAAAGAGTTAATGGGAAGGAAATCCACCATGTCAATATTTGAAAATTGATCAAGAAGAAGCTTTCTAACAATTTGATTTCCTTCCATAAAGTAGTCAAAATCAGGCAGATCTTTGCTTTCCAATGGTGGCAATGAAGGCAGTACTGAGACTCTATGCTCTTTAAGAGGTGTCTCTAAATTCCCTTGAAGCATATGATAATAGGTGGTACAAACAGAACAAGATTGAGTAAAGAATGAAACTCCTTTGAGTCCTTGCTCATGGGCAATATCCAGAACCCACGGCAACGTCAACTCGTAAATCAAAGCTTTAGGAGGGAAATAAGACCTTTTGTGCTTCTGAATCAGCTCAATTAAGCCTGGAGTGGCAGAAAGTCTGAGCATTTTCAAATAATCTTCCGGATCAACGGGAGGGTTTTCGTCCAAGGTATCCGAAATTGACTCAATATTGAGCAAGCTGGTGGTGGCTGATGAAGCTTTCTTTTTCACATCCTTGAATGTGGATTCTGTATTGAAAAATGTGACTTTGAATCCCTTTGAAACTAAACGGTTGCAGAAGTGCAGCAAGGGATTTATGTGACCTTTTGCTGGGAAAGGAAATGCAAGAATATGAATGTTGTTGTTGGGAGAAATATCTATGCAGGCTTCTGTATCCATTGCTGCTGCTGCTGCTGCTACTGCTTCTGATTCTGATCTTCTGCTTTGAGTGGCGACCAAGAAAGGGGGAAGAAGTGGAACAGAACTTGGTCAGCTAGGTGGAGAAATGTATTAGGATATAATAAGGAAATTGTATATTCAGGCTATCTTCAGGATCTTCAATAATAGAACAAAATTAATTTAAAAAGGTGGCAGTTAATTCTGCTTGGTAAATAACCAATTAATTGCCAACCCCACCAATAGCTGCAGCCTGCTGATTGTCAACAATGCTATAAATAAATAAATGCACGGTTAAATTTTTAACAGTTAACGTTAATAATGAGTTTTATTTATTTTAAAAAACTTATAAATTTGATCCATTACCAATAGTGTTTAGTTAGTTTATCTTTTTAGCACATAATATACATTACAAGAAAAAATAAATTTTCTGACAGACATATATATATATATATATATGCATATTTCTATTGTCCCACTAATTACTCATGATGAAAATATTGAATGTCTAAGCAATGACATTTATTTATGTCTTTGTCTATATATAGACTTGGTTGTGTTGTTAGTTACTAGAGTTCTTAATCGTATAAATTCAACTTCTCTCTATCAATTTAATGGTAATTTTATAGAATCAATAAAAATTTATCATGATATGAGAGTGGAGATTGTATAAATTATCTTCGATGGAACTGTTGATGCGGGCACAAGCTAAGCTTATAGTTTTAAAAAAGGATGGATTAATTTATAGTCTCAATTTGACCGCAGGCTTGGCCCAGCCTTTGGGATTCAAGGTTGAAGTGATCGGTCAAGCTGGCCTATGGGGCTATAGATTTTTATTTATTTAATGTATTATATTAAAATTGTTATTATTTTATTAATTGGAACTGTTAATTTATTTATATATAAATATTTTAAAATGACTAGTGTTTATTGATAATTTATTTATTTGAATATAAAATTTAGAATTATTAGTTTAGTTTTACTTTTTCAAAATGTAATTTGACTATTTTCATTTATTTTTTTTAATGTTAAAATGCATTTTTCTTTTTAATGAAAATTAGTTTTCTCTTATTTAGGATGAAATTTTCTCTTATTTGAAATTTTTGTTAAATTTTATAATTCTAAGTCCCATGTTTTGTCCGATCCTACCCTTGACCACTTTAATTAGGCTCGAGGGCCCTGCCATCCTAGCCATATATTCCTGTTCGGGCTGGGCCCTCGAGCTTTGGTATCATTTCGTCTCAATCTTAGATTTTGACATTATTTTCTGGAAACTGAAACTGAAAGGGCAGCTGCCTACTGAGATTGGCATGCATGGACAGTTTATTTTTATGTTCTATACTAAAAAAAAAAAAAAAAACAGAACATACTTATGATGACATCATTACATACCTAAGCAATTGCAGTAGAAATTAATTTAGGGTTTATAGTTGATTTGGTTCCATAAGTTTAGATAAAAAACAGTTTTGTCCCTCAGTTTTTTTTCCAGACATAATGGCCTTTTATGTTTTTACTGGTAGTCCGAAATGGTCATAACCATCAATTTTTGATTACTTGAACGGCAGAGCTGAACACATGCACTACACGTGAGGGATAAAATCATCATTTATCATAAAACGACGTGATTTTAAAGTTGGGTTTTAAAAAAATAAAATAAAAAAATTCCAATCTTTTTCTCTAGCGAATTCCCTTGCTATTTTCTCCCTACAACCCGACCAGCTTCCGGTAAAATGCCGAGAGTAAAATGCTGCTCTTGCAACATTCAGTTTATAAATGACTTGAAATCTTGTCATCTTTTTTCTTTTTGAAATGATTACACGTCTAATTTTTTTCTTAATTACAATTATTTAATTACAGTACGATGGCTCTGGCGATCAAGTTCCATTGGGAAGAAGAGATGGGCTTAGCTTTGCAATAGTCGAAGCAACCATAAATAATCTGGTTCCGCCATTCGCCAACACAATCACCATTTTGGCTCGTCTTGTACTTAAGAACCTGGTCGCCACCAATGCAGTAACTCTTTCCGACGGACACACCATCGGTATCAGCCACTGCACTTCCTTCACCGACAATATTTATCTAAACCAAGATCCCACCATGGCCAAGACCTTTGCAAACAATCTAAAACGCTCTTGTCCCACGGTCGCTTGTCAGATCGGCTAAACATCAAATTCTGGCAGATTTTCTAGCAAAACATCAGATCTGCTACTTCTTGCTAATGAGCAGCAGAGACACTAACTCTATTTTACACCTCATCCCTCAGTTAAGAAGCAGTTAAATGACATTGAAAGAATTGCAGCCGTATTGGAGAACCCAAACCTTAGCCAGCTTGTGAATGAATGTCTCTACTCTAGTGAACTATGATCATTTCTCTATACACAAGTTCAATCTAATTTTTAAGGAAAGTTTTCTGTTGGAAGAAAACAGCAACGGAAGTCTCAGGAGAAGAAGATCGGAATTTATTTTATTTTATTTTTGTGTGTTTAAAATCCAACTTTAAAATGATGTCTTTTCATTTTGGAATGACAATTTTATCCCTCACGTGCAGTGCAAGTGATCGTCTCCGCCTTGTGAGTGGTCAGAAATGGGTGGTAGGGACCATTTCGGCTAACCGTAGGGACCGAAATGTTTTTTTGCCCAAACTTGTGGGTCCAAATTGGCTAAAAACCCAATGATTTATAAGATCTCGACAAGAAAGCTTTTATTTTGAATTATAGAGCTTCCTTGCAGCCGAGCTTTTAGCTAGAAGGGATGAAACTAGCTTTATCTGTACTACACAAAAAAATTAGAAAATATAAAATGGTGAATGCATGAGGAGCTTGCTTCTTAGTCGAGTTTTGCTTAGCTTGGTGGTAAGCAATAATACTAAATGGGACTAAAAGGCATCTAGTTTGATACATGACGAGAGTAAACGATGTTAATTCTCAGGAGATGGAATACAAGGAGTGTTAGGGGTGAGATTTCTACCAGTTTGAGGGCTACATACCCCCCTTGCAGTTCTTGCTTGAAGGTAGTGATGTAGATGACATCGTTCTTTTGCTCGATCTTTACTACCTCGTCATTGAAGTGACTGAGTAATTTATCGTGCTTTCATCAAACTGTTGTTTGATATTGAACATATCATTGCTGTCTTTTTCACATCTCTTGCTGCTCTGATAGTTTTTCAAAAACAGTTCCTTTAGTTGAGTCTAGCACGAGATACTTTCCTCTGGAATTCCTTTGAACCAGGTTTGTGCCTTCTTGGTTAGTGTGGACCGAAAAGCATGATATTTGGCATGGTCAAGGTATTCAAACATTTCCATGTAGGAAACGTATTAATCTATGTGTTGTAATGGTTCCCTTGTGCCATCATAGTTTTCCTCCCCTTGTAGGGCTTTGAATCCTAGTGGCATTCGAGCAGTCTTGATGCTGTAGATAAATGACAAAAATTCCGATAGGTCCACATTGCTTTGTATGTCTTGATTTCCATTTCTTTCCTGATTGGCAGGGAGAATGGCCTTCCTCAGTGGATTCAATGCTACCCCTCGAGCGTCATTTCTTGTCTTTTCAACCAAGCTTCGTCAAACAGGTATCCTTTCTAAAAAAGGAGTTGTCAGCGAGCTCCCCTACTCTTGAGGACTAGTCTCTTGTCTCTGACCTAGTGACATGGCTACTGGATTGAGCCTGTCTCGTAGATCATAACCTCTTCATTGTTCAGGGTTTCTCTAAGGTAGGCCACAGGTGGGACTCTCCCCCCTGTGATCTTTCCTGTACTCGACCTGTCTCCTGACCCTTTTCACCAGGTCGGAGGTAGTTCCTTGCTTTTGAAGGCGGGGTTGGTTAGGATGTCCCTTGATCTCGAGGTGATTGCATCTCCTTTTGGGATGGTATAGGAGTTCACCCTGTTGACGTGTAGTCTCTTCTACCTGAGAGTCCTTTTAGGGAAGCCACCATGCTTTCTAACAGGTCAACTGGGACAGTCACTCGACTTCCCACAGATCTCTGTGGTGTGGGGTTGTCGCCATTGTTGGTCTAGACAGGGTATCTCCATCCAGGCCTTTCTTGCTTAGGCGGAGGTTCACCGGGACCTTTCAAGATGGCCTAGATCTTGTTGCTGTTGGCTGCTCCTATTGATTGTTCGGCTCTGGAGTATCGTTATTGTAGTCTATTAAGGAAGGGTCTTCAATGGGTCACCGGAGTGGTTTATCGGCTGGGAAATAGCTCCGATGCCTAAATTAGTACTCCAAAACACAGTGTCCTTGTTTGTAGACTGTTTGTAATTCGATTATATATTAAAATGAAGTAAGTTACCTCTTTGATCAAGGCTTTTCAATTATGTGATAGTAGGCAATCAGGATAATTGTAAGATCATATCATATCCCGCCAATTACTCCTAGAATGATGGGGTGTCCATAGGTTTGGTTATCTTGCCATTCACGTATCTGGCCAAGAGCTACAAGCTCCCTAACAACTTTTGGACCAATTTCATGACCTACTTGTGGATGTCGAAGGTTTTGGCTATTTCTTTTGAGAGGTCGCTCTGAGTGATCAAAGGCTCATAGAGGGTGTTAGGACATGCACATAGTTAGTCGTGGCATGGAAGATGTATGAGACGGGTTGGAGTTCATCGAGTCGAAGGTCGTGGTTCGGTGAGACCTCTCCTGAGAAATTAATAAATGTTGAAGAGACGGTAGTCTAGAAGAAGATTCTTGGTTTTGCCTCAGCCATTGAGAAAGACAACAAAGGGTGACCAAACTTAGATCTCAAAAGACAACGGAAGGACTCTTACTCGAAGGGAGGGTCCTTAGACAAGAAGAGGAAGACCATTCCAGACCTAGAGACAACTCCTCTCACGACCTCACATGCAGAGATTCTAGTGGTTATGGAAAACAAGGGCCTCATAAAGATAGCAAAACCTCTCAAAACTTCCCTAGCCAAGAGGAACCCGACAAAATTTTGCCACTACCACAAGGACCATGGCCACCTCACGAAGGACAACTTGGACCTCAAATGGGAGATTGAGATGCTAGTAAAGGAGGGCCACTTTCAAGAGTTCCTAGGAAGGAACACGGGTCCCGCAAATTTGCCTCCTACAGCTGCACACAACCAGTGATCGCTGATCGATGAAATAAATGCCATAGAAAAGAGGTCGAAGCGAGCTCGAGGGGGGGGGGGGGGAATTAGAACCTGTAATGGTGTCATTCCTGATTGGGAACTTCCTGGTACACACGATATTTGTTGACATTGGGAGTGTAGTAAATGTCTTATACAAAAGGGCATTTGACCAAATGGGGATAGATAAAAGCTCAGTAATAAAGTCAGATACTGCTCTGACCAGCTTCAATGGTAGCACGACCTATCCAGAAGTTATTCTATGGGTTCCAACTGCATTCTATGTAAATGGCAGGGGGGTTACCGAGGTCATAGACTGGTTGGTGATCGATGCACCCGAAACTTATAATGCAATTCTGAAAAGAAGAGGGGTCATGGATCTAAAAGCTGAAATCTCCTTAATAAACTAAAGCATGAAAATCTAGATTGGAGAAGCCTGGGTCATCCTAGAAGGAGATAGGCAGTTCACCACAGAATGCTACCTTGTTGAAGGTAGTACGGAGACCTCGGTGGAGCTTAAGCTGGAAGATTCCATTGACCTCCCGAAGAGGAATGATGAATTCAGAATCTAGGTGGCTAGAAAAGGAGAAAAAGTTTTCCTCAACCTAGAATTCCCTAAGCAAAGGATGAAGATAGGCTAGCTTTTGCCATCCAAAATTAAAGGGAAGCTTGATGACTCAATACAAGAATATCTGAAAGTCTTTTCCTGGAGACCTATCGACCTTGACACTTTTTTCGAATGTTCCTCAAGAAACATTACAGATATGCAGGACTACATCCCCTGCCTTGGCAATTCTAGCTACCATGTGTTTGCAGTTGGGAGCAATCAAGTCCTTTATTTCTTCACTGACGATCTATATTCCTGCAGTAAGATATTTGAGATTCCCTCAATTTCATCTACACTCTGGGATAATGAATAGGAGAATCTTCTGTTAAATTTGGTTTCAACCAATGTGTGAACATTGTGCAGCGGAAGTGAAGTATTGTGGGTTGAAGAATCAGATGTTTCATCCGTTTGGCGGCCAATTTGTGGTTGCGTATTTCTATGACATCTTAACTTATTATATCTTTGTTGAGCAGTATTTACAGCACCTAAGGACAGTATTTGAGGCTTTAAGGAAGCAGGAGCTATCTATGAATGCAAAAAAAATGTCACTTTTTGACTAAACATGTGACATTTTTGGATTATGTTGTGTCAGGTGGTGGCATTCGAATGGATCCTGCAAAAGCGGATGCTATTCTAAATTGGGAGATGCCAAAGACAATGTTTGATGTCCGCAGTTTCCATGGGTTGGCATCTTTCTACCGGAGGTTTAATCAGGGTTTCAGCTCCATTATTGCACCTTTAACAAACTGTCTGAAAGAGAGTTGTTTTGTATGGACTGCAGAGGTAGATTCGGCTTTTCACTTGCTGAAACAAATGGTAACCGAAGTGCCTATATTGGTTTTACTTGATTTGTCTGAAATTTTCTAAGTGCATTATGATGCTTCAGGAGTGGGGATTGGAGGAGTCTTGAGTCAGCAAGGTCAGCAAGGCAGGCCTGTAGCTTCCTTCAGTGCAAAGCTAAATGAGGCAAACTAGAGGTACTCAACGTATGACAAGAAGTTTTATGAGATTGTGAGGAGTTTGGTACATTGGCGACACTATCTTGTTTCCAAGTAGTTTGTTCTGTTCTCTGATCATGAGGCCCTGAAATTCATTAATGGACAACCCAAACTAAATGCGAGACATGCGAATTGGGTAGAGTTTCTGCAAGTTTTCAGTTTTCCATTCAACACAAGGCAGGGGTACTGAATAGGGTGACAAATGCACTGACTAGGAGACATGCCTTGTTAAATATGATGCAAGTCCAGGTATTGGGTTTCGATACATTTTCTGACCTGTACAGGGATGATCCGAAGTTCAGAGGTGTATCAGAGAAGTATAAGATAGGGCCGCAACAGTTGTTTATGATTTAGGACAGATTTCTTTTTAGGGGAAATCAGTTGTGTGTCCCTGATTGTTCGTTGAGGGCTATAATTGTTGATGAGCATCATGCTGGAGGTTTAGCAGGGTATTTTGGGATTGACAAAACTTTAGCCTTGGTACGTGAGCATTTTTATTGGCCTCGAATGGAGTGTGACATGATTCGTTGGGTTCAGCTATCTAAGGTTTGTCATATTGCAAAAACCAAGGGTAACAATGCTAGTTTGTATTTTCCTTGACCTGTGCCAGAGATGCCCTGGGAGGATATCAGTGTGGACTTTGTTTTGGGGCTGTCGAGGACACAGGAAATAAGGATTCGGTCATGGTAGTGGCTGATAGATTTTTGAGAATGGAACACTTTGTTCAATTCAATAAAACATTTGATGCTTCACAGTTGGCTCGACTGTTTTTACAAGAGATTGTCAAACTGCATGGGATTCCTAAGTCGATCACGTTTGATAGGGATGTGAAATTTGTTAGTCACTTTTGGCATACTCTCTGGTGATATTTGGGTACCAAGCTACGGTTTAGTTCTTCTCACCATCCTCAAATAGATGGGGAGACGGAGGTGGTGAACAGAAGCTTGGGTAATCTGTTGTGCAATTTGCTTGGTGACAGTCCACAATAGTGGGATTTGGTGTTGCCTCAGGCTGAATTTGCATATAACAAGTCAGTGAATCGGACAATGAGGAGAAGTCCATTCAAGATTGTTTATGGGTGCAATCTAGCTACTAAACTGAACCTTGCTCCCTTACCGGTTCATAGTCAATTCAGTTCGGATGTCAAGGAACATGCTAGACGAATCAAGGAGCTGCACTCTCAAGTTCATGCTCTGATTAACCAGCAGAATTTACAGTTCAAGCAGAGGGTTGATAAGCATCGAAAGAGTACGAAAAGTTTGATCTAGTTTGGATTAGAATCAGAAAGGAGAGGTTCCTGGCAGGTAGCTTTGGAAAGTTGCAGCCACGCGTAGATGGGCTATTCAAGGTGCTTGAACGAATAACGACAGTGCCTACAAGATTGACTTGCCGGGTAGGTACATTGTGTCAGATACTTTTAATGTTGCTAATTTGTCGCCTTACCAGTTAGAAGAAGAGGATGATTCTGCAGTTGACACAGCTGGTGAGGACGAGTCAAATTTGAGGGTGAATTTTTTCCTAGTTGGGAAGGATGATGTAAGGGCCAAAAGTACTAGTAGAAATCAAATGGTCCTAACTCGAAATGGGCTTAAATTTGGTTGGTCTGTTGGAAACAACCCAATGGACAAAACCCATCGCTTTGCCATGGATTGAGATAGTTTTGAGCCATTCGGGATCGGTTAGATGGACTTTTGGGCCTTTTTTATGTTTTAGGGTTATTTAGATAATTTTGTTATTTTCTTGTTTGGTTAGGGTTAGATTATATTATCCTAATTATTTTCGATTTTAGAAGGTTGTTGAATTTTGAGTATTCGGACTATTTTGTTGCAATACATAAAACTAGATAGTTTTTACAAATTTTCACTTTTCTTCTATTTAACCTATTTTCATGGTTTGTTTTTGCATCAGTATATATATTCTGAGATTACTGTGAAAGGACCTGATTCTCATTCTGTTTGCTTTGACAACTAGAGATGGTACATGGTCTAGTTCTTGCTTTGCTAGTGGGGACTGCTTTTTATCTGATATATCACTCAAAGAAACTGGAAAAAGAAGACGAAGTCAAGATTTAGCAATTCCTGAAGGATTATAAAGATCAAAAGCCATCAAGATACTCCTATGCAGATATCAAGAAAATTACAGAGGACTTCAGTGAAAAAATAGGCCTAGGAGGTTATGGCGCAGCATACAAGGGCAAGCTCTCCAACGAAGTTTTTGTGGCTGTGAAAGTGCTCTAGAATACGAAAGAGATGGAAAAGAGTTCATCAATGAAGTAAGCACTATGGGCAGAATCCACCATGTTAACGTGGTACGTTTAGTCGGATATTGTGCTGATGGATTCAGAAGAGTTCTTGTTTATGAGTTCATCCCAAATTATTCACTGTAGAAGTTCCTTCTTCGGACAAGAAGAAAAATCTGGTGGGTTGGTTGAGGTTTGAACAAATTGCTCTTGGCATAGCCAGAGGGATTGAATATCTTCATCAGGGGTGTGACCAGAGGATCATCCCCTTTGACATTAAACCCCACAACATCTTGCTAGACCACAAGTACAATCCCAAGGTTTCTGATTTTGGTCAAGCAAAATTGTGTTCAAAGGAACAAAGTGCAGTTTCTATGACTGCTGC
>JAOXNR010054811.1:0-11970 GCA_028571225.1 Parsonsia alboflavescens | reverse complement strand
ATGCGCGCTCCAACCGTTACTGTAATGGAATTTTTGCTCCGCTTGGTTGGCTGTATGCCGGAGCGCGCCTTAGCAAAACCATATATATATATATATATATATATATATATATTTATAGAGTTCATGGCTTGTACATGAACGTTCATTTATAATGTGATAGGGGGTCAAGAATAATATAGTGGAGTGAGAAAAGTTGGAATTCTATCGATCGGGATGTCAATGGGTCTAAATGGCTTCAAAACTAACTATTCCAAACCCGATCAACAAATGTTGGACTTGGATCCGAGATGGGTGTTGAATCCATCAAAAGTATCGGGGCATTTTCATATTTATCCAAATTGAGGGGAAAGATTTCAATATTACCCAAATCTGTATAATATTTCATAATTTATCCAACTTTAAAACTAACTTTTCACTCTATACCCATTTTGACTTTTTCCTTTTTTTTTTTAAAAAAAGTAACCTTTATTTACTTTTATCATGTAGTTATTATATTGCCTTCAACATTCAAAACAATCCAACTACCTTTGCAACTGCTGTGAAACAGAATTGAAGACCATATTGATGAAGTTTCTTTGTTGAAAGTTGAACTTGAATTAACTCATTCTCCCTGTTGAAGAAAAAAAAAAGTCAATACTTGGGTTTGGGTTTTTTTCTTCGCAAGATCAAGCTCACGTCTCGTCGTTCAAAATATAGTGGTTGTTCAGTTATTTTATTTTATTTTTGCTATTATGGTGTTTGATGGATGTGTTTTGATTCCTAAGTGCAGCTGGGTTTTTTTTATCTAATGTTTTGTGTTGTTTGTTTGGTGTAAGGAAGGAAAGAAAGAAAGTTGTTTGTGTTGAGTGTTTGAAGTAATGGCTGACCTTCGGTAGGTATGGACGACTTTTAGGAGTTCTATTCGACCTTCTAGATGTCTATCCGACCTTCAATAGTATAAGCCGACCTTCAATCCCAATTTTTTTTGTTGGTTCAATCGACCTTCCAATTGATCCTTTCGATCTTCTAAGGATTATATCGACCTTCAAATGATGTAATCGACCTTCAATTTTATTAAAAAAAAGTTCGATAGACCATCCATAAGGTCAATTAGACCTTCGAAGAGATTATATCGACCTTCCATATGATCACCTTGACCTTCAAGCATTTTTTTCCGATCTCTTTTTTTTCTTTCAAAAACTATGTAAACCCTTTTTTTCTTTGCTTTATTTTTTTGATGAAGATATTTCTCCCCTTTGCTTTCTATTATTGGTTATTCACTATCCATCCTGAATATATTTTTCTTTGGATTCTTGCAGAAATGGGCTTAATCAGAATTATTCTTCATGATGGTTCTCCAAGTGGAAGGGCACGTCCGGTAGTTGTACGCGACGAAATCAGTTATGAAGATTTTAGGATAATTATGGCAGGTTGCGTGAAGATTAATTTAAACCAATTTGATGTACGAATCTCATTTGCATCCAGATTATCTAATGGAGGTACTAAATTATTAGAAATTGAAGATATATACGGGATCATGTTTTTGATGGGGGGAAGCTGATCCTAAAATGGTGGTCGTTAACAAAATTAAAAGTTACATCAGTGTGGTGGTGATCATGCAATGGATCATTTTGTTAATGAGTACGAAAGGAATCCGGATCAGACATTCTCACCCATAAACAATGAACCTGGGCCATTAGGAAATATTCGCATCGATGCTGATGCTGATGATTATGGTGATGATCATTACGAAGAAAAATATATATCCGCAGTGTCAATGATGATGTCCCCATGAACTTCAACGATGGGGTTAAACACGTAGTTCCCTTTCAGTAGTTTATAGCGGACCCTTCTATTTAGTACACGGACATGGATTGGGGTGATGAACCAGAGGTGCATTATTCCGAAAATGAAACCATTCCACTTGTGGGTGAGATAGGGAATTATTCAATTTTTAACAGTAAGGATGAATTGACGACGATAGTCGATCAATATTCGCTCGAGAATCGATTTTTTTATCGCGTGGTACTTTCGGATAATGCAAGATTCAAGGTGCGATGTAGGAATAAAAAAGATTGCACCTTCATAATATGTGCACAGTGTAGAGCTGCATGCTAGATATGGGTGATTTACAAGTTTGTCCCAACTCACACCTGCATTCAAACCGTAGAACAAAGCCAAAACAAGGATGTAAGTGCATCAACAATTGGTTGTTTGTAGGTCGGTAAAATCATCGGGATGAATCACACCCCAAAAATGTGATTCAAGACACGGGGGAGAATTATGATGTGAAGTTAGGATACACCAAAGCATGGAGATCTTCGCAGTGTGCAAAGGAAATAGCTTATGGAACTCCAGAGGACTCACTAAAATAGCTTCCAACATACTTCTACCTCTTAGAGCGTACAATGCCCGGCTCAGTGACCACCTTAGCATTGCTGGAGGAGCATTTTGTGCACTTGTCCTTCGATCTAGGGTTTCAAGTACATGAGACCCGTGATTGTCCTAGATGCAACATACTTTAAAAATGCACAGGAGGAAAAAATTTATGCAACTATGTGTGCAGATGGAAATGGACAAACTTTTCTACTTGCATTTGGATTCGATGAAGAGGAGGGCAATGATTCATGGGAGTGGTTTTTAAAAAGACTAAGAACTGCATACGGATCGCCCGATGATTTGGTAATTGTATCCGATCGACATAAAGGCATATTATTCTCAGTGAGAAAAGTGTATCTCGAGGTTCCACATGCTCTTTGTTTTCAACATTTGAAGGAAAACTTGAAGACAAAGTACAGAGATTCTCGTGTTCAAATGATTTTCAAAAGTGCTGCATATGCTTATGATAAGGATAAATGAGAAAACCATTTTAGGGAGATTGAACGTATACATCCTGGGGTTCATCGGTAGTTAGATGTTGAGGTAGGGCACGTGTTTACTGTTCGAAGAATTGATACAACCAAATGACAAGCAATGTCATGGAGTCCTTCAATGAAGTGATCAAGAAAGCTCAGAAATTGCCGATTACATTCGCTCATGAGTTTTATAGGGGTATATGTCAGAGTCTGTTCAATAAACACCGAGAAGCAACCATTGCAATGCCTGCTATTATTACCAAACGTACTGTAGAACGGATTGAGGAGGAAGCTATTTCGGTTGATCAACAAAAGCTGCGTACTACATCCATTTGAGTCAGGGAGGAGTATGTCGTCGGTAATCCCCCAAGAGAAGCAAGTGCTGTTTTGGATATAATTCAAAGGACATGTGAATGTCGGAGATGGGATATAGAAGGAATTCCATGTAAACATGCCATTGCTGTTGCGAGGTATTGAAAAACCTTCGTATAATTTAAATTGAGGTTCTAGACGGCCGATAGGTTTAACCTTCCAGATCGTCTCTATTGTTTCGAAAATAGATTTAAAATCATAATCCCAATTTGTTTTTTCTCATCTTTAATTCGTTATAGGGAGGGCTCAATACTCTTCTCTGTGCCGTGGAAATTCATTTGACACGGAAATATTGAGGAAGGCATAAGCACCTTCAATAGAGCCTTTTCCGTTGTCTTCAACTTTGAATAGAATTACAGGTTTGGAAGATGTGGCTGTAAATGCATCGTTTGCGAGAAAAGGGGTAGGAAGACCACAAGAAGGTCGGTTCCTATCTCGAAGTGAACAATTTCGACGGAGGAAAACTTGCACGATATGCAAAAGAAAAGGACACAATCTTCAAACTTGTCTAAACAAGGCCACAAAAGCAACACTACCTGAAATAGAGGTTCCATTGTCGTATAATCATGCTCAAGAAGGGCACCCATCTATGAGGAGATCTACCCAAGCGTCTTGGCTTTCTGGACAAATATTGGAAGTGGCAGTTGAAGAGGGAATGTTTGTAAATGTTAATGTAAGTGTCGCCCATGAGAGTGTGGATGTTTTTGAAGGCGATGTTGGTGTTGAAACGATTCATGACTTGTAATCGATTTTCATATTCTTACTAGTTTGCAATATTTTCATTTATCCCACCACATATTTTTTTAAATTTTTCTCAACTATATTTCTTCTTTTTCTGCAGGTGATGAAATTAGGTGGAAAAATTATGATAAATAATTGAGGAGGTGAGGATTGGGTTTCGAAATGGGAAACTGGCTTTCTCATTTGAAACTGTGGAAGGTCGGGATTATATTCCGAAGGGCGAGGAAAGACATTTCAAATGTGAATTTTTCCAAGTCCTTGCATCGATCTTCGAAGGATAATACCAACCTTCAAAATATATTCTCGACCTTCCACCATTTCAAATAGCCAAAAAGCCTTTTTCCCATTTCCAAACTCATATCTCACCTCCCCAATTGTTTAGGTATCTCTTTTACATCCGAGACATGTTAGTGTCACTATCAAACCAGATTCCAAGGCATGTCACGGCCGCTGTCCTATTTTCATAACTTGTAATTATCTTCATATTCATTTTATATGATTAGGACTAGTTCTTTTGTTTTTGTTTTAATAATTCTTTAATTTTAATTAAAAAAAAAATGAAGTACTTTGTCATTAAAAATAAATAAATAAATAATTATAGGTGTATTTCTTTATTCTCTTTGAAAACTTTTGTTCAAACTTTGAACTCAATAACCTTTAACAAATTACTATTACAAATATAAACTAACCTGGGGGAAGTTACTGAAACAATACCTGAGCTAATGAGGTTACTACTTTCCTTATTTAAACAATAAGCATTTAAATTGGTTGAAACCATATTGATAAAGCGATAGGAGGAACTAAAGAAAAAACAAAATTTGAAGGAGCTTGAAAATCTGTAAATGAAAGAAGATTTGATGAGGTGGAACCTTTCCATCTTTAGTTCCGAGTTTTCTTTTTCCAGTATCATTAAATCTTCTTTCATTCCAGATTTTCAAGTTCCTTCAAACCGTGCTTTTTCTCTAGTTCCTCTTCTCGCTTTATCAATATGGCTTCCCCCCTAACATCCATAAAACCCATTTTTCAAATTCTTAATCCAACCCTCTACCAAACAACAAAGATTAAAGGTAATATCTTTCTTACATGCTCCGAACAAACAAAATAAAAAAAATATATCAGTGGTATAAACGTTGTATGTGGGAAAGAAAATCGAAGTAGCCAGCCTCTAATGAAAAACCACATCTTGTCGGGGTTGGCACCCTCCAAAATGACCTCCCGTCTCAGATCATGTTGAAACTAAAAGGTATGATGGGCGGGATCCATATCTCTACAGTAAAGAAACAAAGGAAATAGATGATAAAAAAAAATTCATACCGTTAAACTCGCTTTTTACGAGACACAAGTGGCCAATTTCTATGATGTTTTTTTAATCAGAGAATTCTTTATTTTTAATGTGGAATGTAACACAGTAAGTGTTTCTTTGCAACCATGAAGATTGTCACAGGTTCATGTTTCCTTTGTGCACGTGCATAAATAGATCCATCAGTGCTTTGAGTTCATCTGCTGCATCATCCGTATTCTTATCGATCAAGCTTGTCAAAGAAGCAACTCTTTATTTTGCAAGACTGTTTTTCCTTTTTGCATCAGACTTGCAAGTCTTGAGATAGACGTTCTCGGCAAAGTCAGATTTACTAGGCATAAAATATTGTATAGCTCATTAGTATCGGAATAGGATGTCCAAGATGGGATTCTCTTCCGCCCTGTCTGAATCTTTGACAAACTCTTCCTCAGTAGGCTGGTCTGGTAGCTCAGTATGTGAACCTCATCTAGGATCAGAATGCCACACATCCGAAGGCATTTTGAGGCATGTCACTGTAAAACCAAATTACTGGGATGTCACTGTCATTGTCATATATTCATGGCTTGCAACGATCTTCATAACTTGTAATTTTTTTTCATATTAGTAATTATCTTCACTTGTAATCATCTTCATATTATTTTCATATTAGTAAATATTTTTTTCATATTTTCATATCTTGTAATTATCTTAACTTGTAGTTTTTTTCATATTATTTTTAATTACACAAATATAAATAAAACAAACAATATTTCATTTACATAATTTACACAATATCCCAAATATATACATGATATAAAACAAAAAAATCACTATGTTCTGCTGCTATAATCAAGCGTGATCAGTGCCATCTCGTCCCTGATGCGCTGGGGTGCATCTGAAATATCCTGCAATAATGGCATTGTCCCCCCAACATATCCTCGCAGCCGCTGCACCATGTACTGTGCAATGTAAGCCCCACAGCTAGTCGAATCAGGTTGACTTGCGAGGACTTTAAAGTCTAAAAACTCATATACTAACTTGGGGGTGGAATAGCAACTCCCATCTCGAAATAATAGTTGGCCTATACCAGAAGAAAAGATAACATTCTACAAATCGGATCCGTCAACTCTATCCTCCGTTCCTTCACCACTTTATCCCGTGTTAGCCTCAGATCATATAGAGTGACCTTCGCCTTCTCCGGCGAGATCCCTAGGAGTACCCAGTGATCCTTGTAGCAACATGGCATCAAAACCTACAAATACATCGGGAAATATTAAATTATTTTAAAATGAAATGTAACTTTTTTTATAAAAAATAGTAAATATGTTTATTACCTCATTGACCTGCCATCAGGCGACTTCATCATCATCTTCGATTCCCTTCACCAGCCGATGCAACCATCATCGAACTTGTGGGTTTCAAGCTTCCCTCGAGTGGATGCAGTAACAAAAGCATAATGAAACATACTCTACAAATTGAACAATATTTAAATGATATTATATAAACAAAATACTTTATACACTTGATAAAAATTAAACAAAATACTTACGTGACGATAAGATAGGACAATGGCAAACCTCCCAACCATAGGGTAGGCAGCCAGATGGGATGTAGTTGCCCGTCGGAGCCCTCTGATGAACTGATCGACATAAGGGTCCTCCAACTCCTGAGTGCAATCTTGAACGACCCTCAAAAAGTTCCCATCGAAGGATTGGAATCCTACTGTCGAGCGGCTGCCACAAAAAAAATAAAAAAACCCACAAATATCAGGAAATATGTATAAATACTCCCACATACTAAAAACGACATAGTAACTTAATTATGAAGAGAAAGCTAAATTGCATTAACGGAATGCATGTAAATACCTATCCGATTCCCCCAAAGAGCAGAAACTATCCAAGCGTCTCTGAGTATTTTGGACTGTCCACTCCAAGAAACATGGAGCCCTCCCCTGACATCCCTGCTGAAACTGCCTCTCTCCCTTTTTTTGTTCTAGGGTTCTTCTTTAGACCCCCAAACTCTATATGATAAGAAGGGTCCGTGAACGGAGACATGAGGCTTGCAGCCCGGATCTTGGTCCGAACAGCATGTCCTCCCTCTTGAAATAAATTAAAATCCAATTATTAGAACATAAAGAAATTTAATTAAAGACACTTGAACATGACATTTAAATTTGTAATTAAAAAATAAAACTAATTAACTTGTCAAATAAGTCATGTCTAACCTGAACAACAACGTTAGATAAAACACTCCTAAATGGAGCGAGTGTACCCTCCCTCTCAATGGCATCCCCCTCCGCCTGCTATTTAAAATAAACTATCTAACAATGAAAATTGGAACACAAATGAGATATTAAAAAAACTCTTAAATGTTTAAACTAACCTGAACAGTCGTCCAGACCTCGACTAGAACAGGAGGATCTACCACCTCCCTCTCACGGACATCCCCCTCCGGCTGTTATTTAAAGTAAATTAACTATGTAAATCAGTCAGAATGAAATAATAAAAAACATGGAAATGTATTTTAACTAACCTGGTCAGTCATCCGGACCTCAACTAGAGCAGGAGGATCTGCCACCTCCCTCCGGCTGTTATTTATTAACTAACTATGTAAATCAGTTTACGTATGAAATAATTAAAAATAGACAAATGTTTAAACTAACCTGGTCGATCATCCGGACGTCAAATGGAGCAAGTGGATCTGCCACCTCGAATGGAGTAGGTGGGACTGCATCAAACCCAGGACCAATCCACTAGGAAAATAAATACGATTAATTTCAATTCCAATAGCTAACTAATTCAAATTGCACAGTATATACTAACTTGATGTGAAGGAGGAGATCTCTGACCACCCTGTTGCCCCCGACTCTATCAATGCTCTAACTCATAAAATTGCTGAAGGATAGCCATGTGTCGAGTTAGGGCCGCGTGCTCCTACTGCTCCAATTAACCACTCACCCACTGATGCAGCTCCACAAATCGGGCATCGACATGCTTGCTAATTAGGGCATGGACCCGCTCCTCAAACTCTCCCAATATAGTCCTGAGTAGGGCCATCATGTCGTCGACGGTAGGAGTAGGACGACAGGGCCTCCCAACGCTCTCGGGAGAGTGTTATAATTTTAAACATAAGTTATAATAAATATACATATTGAATTGAATACTTGATTTTAACAAACATGAAGAGATACATACCTGGTGGTGATCCTCATCAGCCCAATGACCCTCAGATCTCACAAGGGATGGACGTTGCTCCTCCTCATCCCCTGGGATCTCGGCTGGCCCAACTCTTGAGGTAGGTGACTAAAAATAAAACAGATATAAAACATTAGACACAACAAATCATCTCTATTTAATTTACAATTTACTAATTCAACTATCATTAGACCAACCTCTATAATAGCACGGGGGGAGGGGGGGTGGCTGCTGTCGGACGACTTGACAGAATGAGCTGGGCTTCGAAGCCCCCCAACAAACATTTGGAATATACAGAAGGTTGTCAAAATTAGTCCAATAAGGCATTTGCCGCTCCTGCTCGTCTGGCTCGATGTATGGTGATGAAGCAAATGCCTATGAATATCGTAATTTAGTTTAATGAATATCTGATTTGTTAAAATTTAATTATTAAACAAAAAACCACAAGTGGAAAGGTTGATTGCTTACCCTATCTAATATTTGATGCCACTATCCTTTGGAAAAGAAGGCACCTCGGGTGCTGTGTTGAGCTAGGTCTAGAAGCTCATATAAGAGCGTCAGAGCACAAATACGGTGGTAGGATCGGGAAGTGGGGTACATCCATCACTGAATTGAAAGAAAAAACATCAATAAGGACCAAAAGGTGAATATAAATCATAATAATTTACAAACAATGGTAGATTTGAAGTCATACTAGTATCACCCAGGCATTACTGTATAAATGACTCTTCATCGCCCTAAACGCATTAGCAATGGCTTGCTAGAATTCATACTATGTCAAGCTCCATCCCATTGTGCCCCAGGGAAATACCTCAACTGGTAGCAAATCTCCGAGGATGGACCACATGTAATACGTAATGACTGTTGAAGACTCGTGTGTCAACAGCGAATATTCGACGATGATGCCATAAGCAAGCCTGAGGACATCATCTTGCTCCAGCGATCCAACATCCATTGTGCTAAAAATGGCAAGGGCCTGTGTCGGGGTTAGTGGAATGGGCCCCAATAACCTATCATGTGCAGAGTGCATCGACAATTGAAATCCTATAATCCCCTCATACACCAGCTAAATCGAAATCCGGTGATTAGGGCATACTCTTGAGGCCCCAACCGATGTAGTCTACCTCCAATGTGGAACTACATCGCATCGGGACGAGCATCTAAGCACATGAGCTGCAGCACGGGCGTAAAAACACCTGGCATATCGGGGTAGCTCCAACATGTGTCCTAATGCACTCCTCCTGAATCGCTCCTCTATCCCATGACGCCTGACCAAGTCAACTACCTCTGTTATCCACGAATACTTGAAAGGACAACTCATAGTCTTACGGGGAGGCATAACACAACTATGCTTGAAAAACCATCTCCCACTAACAAGCTCCATATATTTGCAAATATAAAAAAATAAATAAATAATTCATTAGATCGACAAGCATATTAAACTAAGCTTTACTTATTCTTTTGTTACCGCATGCAAATATTATTTAAATCATAAAACATATTATTTTATAGAAAAACCTATAATAATATATAATTTTTTATGGATTTTGTTTATGATTGAGGAAATGTTGAGACTTTGGATGCAAAATGGTTAATAAACAGTTGGGGAGGTTTGGAATGGGTTTGGGTTAGAATTTTTGGGTTGAATTGGTGAAAGGTCGGGATAATCTTACCGAAGGTCGGGAGGATCTACTGAAGGTCGGAGAAAGACTTGGCCTACTTTGAACCTTCCCAAGTATTCCTTCGACCTTCAGTAGATCCTCCCAACCTTCGGTGGGATAATCCCGACCTTCCTCCAATTCAACCCATAAATTCTAATCGAAACCCATTCCAAACCTTCCCAATTGTTTATTAACCATTTTGTATCCAAAGTCTCAACATATCTTCAATCATAAAAAAGAAGCTAAAAAAATGAAAATAAATGAAGCAAACAGTTCGTTCGAGTTCAACTGGAAAAAAAAAAGTTCAATGCACACCACAACAATCTCATAAATTTTCTAATTAACTCTATCACTTCAAAAGAAAAGAAATTAAATGATCATTGAAGGGGAAAACACAATGACATTAAAAAAAGCAAAAAAAAAAAAAAGGGAAGAGAACTTACCTGTGGTCGATGTCGGAAAGCATAGGTGACGGTGGAGTTGAAGAAGATGACTTGCTACCTCGTTAAGAATTTATTGTTCTTCAGCTCCGACAACAACAATAGTTAAGAATTTTTTGTTTGTTTGAAAGACGGGTTGCACCTTGGTGCATAGAAGGAAGGAAATGTACCATTCGACTTCCACAGGGGCATGGATGTCTTTTCCATTGGTCAACCCTTTCAAACCCCGATATATACCAATTTGGATACCCAGTGAAAATAAATTATCCAATTGGGCATTATTGAAATGATTTGAGAAATTGGATATTTTTTAAATACCCGATTTAATTTTGGATATTTTTGAAAATTTCCACAAAAGTATCTTGCCAAATGAATAGGAAGAAGATGAAGTTGCAAGGAACTATTTTCTTCTAAATTTATCCCCAAAAAAGGTAAAATTAAGTGGGTCAGACTGGATTCCGTTAGCTATTAACGGTCAAGTTGAATGGAAGTGCCTCATTTTTTAAGTTTGACTGTTTGGAATTACAAAAAAAAAAAATTCGAGTATCAAAACCAAAAAATAGAAAAGTTCAAATGGATTTGTCATTTTTTACCCTTATTATTATTAAGGAAAATAGGTGAGTTTAATTAACAAAATTTTAGAGAAATTCTTGGTTATGATCTCTAAAGGTTTTTTTTTTTTTTTTTGTAATTTTAAATTCCAAAATTTTTTTTCGAATGTGATTATTATCCTTTTGATGTTTTCCGACTAAAATCTGACGGTGAGTTTTAAAAAAATTCAAAGGATGAAGGGCCTTTTAATCCTTTCATGTTTCTTTACATCATAACCCCAACCCGGTAATCAGATCTTCATTCTCAAATCGGGCAGGGACTAAACCCATTCACCAATTTTCCTTAATTATATAATTGCAATAAGAATCGGAGAGGGGGTAAGATACTAGGAGAAATAAAAGTAAACCCCATCCATTTCTTACGACGCCGTTTCTAGTTGCATTTGCTTCCTTCTCCACCGTTGTGCCCGTTTCTGCAGCATACGTCACTCTCCGACGGGAGTGTTGTTAACCGGCGTGCTCCCTCTCTCGTCCTTTCAATTCAATCTATAGGAAAATTTATATAGGGGTGAGCATTTGTGAATTAAATCAATTCATATTCCTTGTGAATTTCCATAATTATCTTTTGACCAGTATTGCCGGGTATAATTAGGGTTTTCTGTCTTGGCATGGGTGGTTTGGATTTAGGGTTTTCACCAAATTTAGGTAGCCTCCTTTACGGCGAAGAGTTTTCAAATGATTTTGCGTGAAATTGTTTTGAGTTACCGATCCAATGTTTTCAATATGACTCCATTCTTTTTGTTGTTTATTGTGTGCTTGTTTAAACAATTAATTTCCAAATATATCCAAATTGATTGACCCAATTTCAATTTTACCCACTTTCTATAAACATTTCATT
>JAOXNR010054810.1:0-11970 GCA_028571225.1 Parsonsia alboflavescens | reverse complement strand
AAATCAAGATCAAGATGAAGAATGGTTTGCAAAAAGATAAGCTATTAAGCACACATAGAACAAGATGAACTCACCAAGGATAAACGGCATTGTTCGGATACCGCCAAGTCGCCTCCGCCCGGTTCGGGTTAATTCTCTCTCCTCCTCCTCCTCCTCCTCCTCCTCCGTACCATTATTATGATCAGCCATCGTCTTCTCCGTATCCATCTTGTAATTCTCCTCCATGTTCACTTTCTGAGGCTTAACTAAATCAGATAGTAAGATCAGGAGAGCAATTTATATAAATAAATATATGCAACACAAGACAGGGAAGGAATTAAAACAGTAGTGAAAATAATAATAATAGAACGAGATTGAGAGATAGACTGGGGACTGAAAAATTAACTTGGTTCCCATGTGATGCGCTGCCTCCCTACGATTCCGTATCTAAATTCGGTTTTGTCTTTATATATACATTGATATAAATTTAGGTTTATAATTTGTTTTTATTATCACAGGAAACCCGGGAATGGTTGTGTAGGAAAATGGAATCTACAGAAAATAGTAAGAGATAGTCGAGAGAGAGTTGCAGTCCGAATGAACAAAAGGTCAGCCACAGAAATAGAAGCTGATCAAGAAGAAAGGACTGTGAAATGAATGTATATAAATAAATTTTTATATATACAGGAATGCTAAGATGTGCTATAAACTATATGCTTTTGAAGAAAAAGTAATGACAATCTTCTACGACGTTATTTTTTTTCAATCTGTCTACCTCACAATGTCGTGACTTCCTATTTACCAATTGAAAACGAAAACATCGGCGAAGTTTGCCGTTACTTTTCCTTCAATAACACACTGTTTGTAGTACACCACAACATTAATGTGTATATATATATTTATGGTAATGCTATAGAGTGTATTCATGCACTCCCTATAAAGTGCATTGTTAAGTTTTTCATGGTAAAAGTTATTACCTAATTCTTTTTATTAAAATAAATAAATCTAAAGTTTAAATAAAATTAGATATTGACCGTTAATTTTGATCATTAGAGATTTACTCCATAGCAGTATACAAGGTGAAGCTTATCAATGGAGAAACTTATAGCTATAAATTTTGATTGAGAGTAATATTTTTTCAAATATGGCAGTCTAAATTGGTTGAGCTGCACCTTTTCCAAACATTTTGCAGTTCCAAAAGTGGATTCTGATCATACTCAACTTATATAAATTATTAGACATCATTTAATTAGTGGGATATTTTATTTCTAGAATTTTGGAGGTGGAAACTATAATTTGACTCTATATGAGCGATAAACTGGTAATTCCAGGGCTAATTACTTTTTTTATTATTTTAAAATAAATATTTCAAATTGATAATGGATACTTATAACCATCATTTTCAATACATATTATAACTATACATATTTCTAACCTAAGACACTAGATTATTATAGTTCAATTAGTGGGGTAAAAGATGGGTAGCATTTCACCAACAATTCTATAATATGGATTTCTTTCTTCTCCTTCTTCTTCCGTGTTCTTTTTTTCCACTTGTATTTTATGTGCGAAGACCACATTTTTGCCTTAGCTGATGATGGAGCTCAAAAGTGAAATACCGAGTCATCCCAAAACCATGATGACGTTAATCGACTGCAACTTAAGAAGAAAGTAAAGAAAGTTATCAAAGGTGGGCTGTGGCTGAGGAAGAGCTCTAATGCCTATTTTGAGAGTAATCTGATGTAATTAGTTCTTCGAGAGACTGCTCTCTTGTGTGTTTGTTGTCCGTAAACTGATTAATGATATGATTATATCAAAGATATCAATTACCTCACTGATTAGGGCTCTGCTACTACGTGACAGTAGCCAATGAGGATAGTTGTGAGATCCTTGAATCCCACCAACTGCTCCTAGAATTGTGGAGTTTTCTTGGATTGAGATATCTTGTCATTCACGTCTTTGTCAAGAGTTGCGAGCTCGCTAACAGATCTCAAGACCAACTTCGCCACCTGTCGGTGGACGTCGAAGGCCTCGGCTATTTCTTTCGAGAGGTCGCGCCGCATGATAGTAGGCTCATAGGAGATGTTAGGAGTCGTGCACATCTAGTCACGGCATGAAAGATGTATGAGACAAGTTGGGAGTTACCAGGTCATGGGTCGAGGTCTGGTGGTACCTCTTATGAGCTCATTTAGGACGTCGATAGTAGCAGGTCGCTGCCCACCTATCCTTGTTGACTTCGTGAGTCTGACATTCGGGTAGTGAGGGTTGGGGCCTCAGGCCCATTTGGGTTGACTTGTCCAAGTCATACCCGTTTCTCCCATCATTACCCCCCTTTAGGCCCAGCGAGCTCGGAGTTCGTGGTGCCTAAATTACCAACATAAAGTCATAGCCACTAATGGGTTCACCGATTCCTTGTAACAACTATCTTTGGGATACCTTTCCATTCTCGTCTCTAGTAGAGAGTTGCAAATTGGATTTCAATTTTTCGGCCTCAAGCAGAGTTACGCACACTTGGTTGCGGCATAAAAGGCATATGAGCTAAATTGGGACTTACTGGGTCATAGGTCGTGGTCCAGTGAGACCTCTTGTATGTTCATGTTGTAGATCTGTGACCTAGGAGGTTGGTGGTAGGAGGTCCCTACCCACCAGTTCCTCGGGACTCACAGGTCGGACCTTCAGGTATTAAAAATTACTATTTTTAAGTTGGAAGTCTGACCTTCAGGTGTTAGAAATCACAATCTCTAGGTTGGGGGCCTGACCTTCAAGCATTAGGAGTTGCCATCTATAGGTCGAGGGCCTGACATTCAGGTATTAGGAACTACCATCTCCAAGTCGGGGCTCTAACTTTCAGGTATTAGGAATTACCATCTCGATGTCGCGACCCTTGAGAGGTCGAGCCGTTTCTTTGTAACTGCTCACGAGTCTGACCGTTAGGTATTAAGAAGTACCAACTTCAAGTCGCGACCCTTGAGAGGTCTTGCCATCTCATTCTGCAATGGCTATTTCTAGAAGTAGACATGTTCCTTCATTTTTTTGGAGAGTTGGCTATCCGGTCCGAATGTGGAAGGTCGCATTGCTTCAGTTTTAGGGAGAACTGAAACGTTTCCAGTATTGGAAAGTTGCCCCGCTTAATTCAGGAAAGTTGCTCCGCTTAAATTTGGGAAGAAGTTGACCTGTTCCAGGCAATTGCCCAATTTCTGCTTTGGAAGGTCCTCCCATTTTGCAGCTCGAGGGACTCCTCATTCCATATAAATTGGGAGTCCTAGAAATTTTAGGAATTACCTAAACTTTCTCGAGGCTTGTTTGAACTTACAGAGCTTTCCGCCCTAAATTTTCTTCCTTCCTCCTGCTTGAGCATCCAGTTACCCAGGGCAAAAATTTTAGGAATTACCTAAACTTTCTCGCTGCTTGTTTGAACTTACAGAGCTTTCTGCCCTAAAATTTATTCCTTCCTCCTGCTTGAGCATCCAGTTACCCAGGGCAACTTCCCTTTTTCACCTTCCAGGGCTTTATTTAGTGAGTTTTCTTTTCTTTTCCTTTGAAAGGATTCATCCTTTTTAGTATTTTCTAGTAAACCTGAGATGTCGTCTTCAATGTCTTCTTTGTCTAACACTCCTCCTCTTCATCGTGAAGAAACTGCTCCTTCCCATTCTTCTATTGATTTGGAGAATGTGGTATTTTACTTGCTTCCGGTTTCTGTCAAAGCTCATCTTGTTAGGAGTGAAACCCCTGAGCTTCCTGAAACAGAAGCTTATTCCATGTCTTTCGTTCTCGAGCCTTAGGAAATTTTTAACATCAATGGAGAGTTGGGGCTGGGAAAAGGAGATACAGTCACTGCCACGGAGGATGTGCACCCCTATAGTAGGCGTGGGGTCGTATAGTCCTCTATCTCTCAAGCCTTAAGAGAGGCATCCTTCTTCCTTTCCTCCATCTGCTATTTCTTGATATTGCCCACTTTTGGGGTTTCCCTTAGCCCAACTTGCTCCAAATTCCGTTAGGATGGTGGTTGCTATAACCTTTACAGAGTTTAAGTTTCTCTAGTGCTCTTTAGGAACTTTTTTAAACTAGGTGTTTCCTTGGCCCCCAAATCCTCCAAGAGGCATCTCCAGCTCACCCTCAAGTATAAGCTGGTAGGTCCTTTTCAGTCTTTAGTAGGGCAATGGAAAGCCCTTTTCTTTTTCTTCTTTGTTCGCCTTCTGAGTCATTCAATTTGGTCCAAGCCCTACCCGGATTGGAACCTGAACCATTTTTTTTTCAATGAGCTCCCTGACTTATCCCATGACCAAATCAAGCATAGGGATTTCTTGATTGACCCGACTAAGTCTGATAGAGCCAAGGTTGGGTGTACTACCCCAGTTTGGCCTGAGACTTTCCTACGTCCTATTGGGCTAAGGAGCCCAGCAGAGCTTAACCTCCCTTCGGTTAGGAGAGCTCTGGGATATCCCCCTCTGGTAGGGAGCTTTTTTGCCTTGAACTAATGTTCTCTTTTATTTGCTCGTAATTTTATACTAATAGTTCTCTTTTTTTTTTTTTCCTATGTTGGGAAAAATGAGAATCACAGCTTGGGTCTTCGGCTTTGAACCTTCTCAAGCTCCTTTTGGTGCCCAGGGAGCCGTCGATGCCCATTCTGCTGCATCCCCTACTGCTAACAGTCATGTTCCCCCGGGCAGGGGGAGACAAGTAGTAGTTGAGAGGACTAGAGGTGCCTCCAAACGGAGCTCGGGGGTAGCCGGGATGGCACGTTCTGACAGGCCCATCAAGATCACATCTTCATCCTCTTCAACTTCTTCTCAACCAGCCAAGAAGATTCCCTCGAGCTCAACTGCTAAAGGGAAGGCTCCCGTGGTCTCGGAGTATAAACCTGAATTCCCGGGCTGCACCACTAAGGAGGTTGCAAACGCCTTTAAGAGGTTGGGGGTCTTGCCCTAGCCACTCATTCTACTGAGGAGACCGTAAGATAGGTCCCTGACCAGGCCATGAAGGCCTCTAACTCCTTACTCCAAGAGCCCCACTCCCAATATTTTCTGATGAAGTGTGCTCCTCCAATTGACCGAGAGATCAGCCGGCAATTGACTGATGAGGAGATTGAAAAAATTGAAGCCTCCCTTCATACTGCAGTGAGTTTCTGCTACCTTCCGTGAGTTTGCGATTGGTCTTGTCTCATTTTGATTTCAAAATTGACCTCTTTTCTTTTTTGTAGAGACACATCCTCCTTGGGGAGCACTTGAGGAGGCAAGCCGAGAAGGCCAAAGAGAGTAAAGAGCTTACCTCTCTTATCTCTAAGCTCTAGGATGCTAAAGCTATCTTGGAAAGGGAGAATGCTTAGCTGGTGGCTTTTACCAGGGAGGCGTAGTCCTCTTCTGATACGTCAGCCAGGCTCCTCTCCGAGTGTAGGAGAGATTTTGATGAAGCCAGTGCCAACAGCAAAGCCATGTCTGAAGTTTTAGAGGCAGCACAAAAGAGGGTTTCAAAGCTGACTGACTCCAACATCTTGCATAAGGAGCAAGTCCAGGAGCTTGAGGCCAAGCTGGAGGAGTTCCAGTTCCTTTATGACTAGGATGGCAACCTCTCCATGAAGCGGCTCAAGGATTTTCCTTCCTTTTAGAGGTATGTGGAGACCCTAATGAAGCCTCAGACCTCTCGAGCTATGACCTCATTGTGCTCAGGGGCAAAGGTCCTTACCTTTTGTTTTATAGGCTTAACTCCAAGTTTGAGCCCGACCTTGAGTTCAGCAATCTTTCGGTCGACTCCTTCAAGGTTGCTGGGTTGCCAGGCAAACACCTTCAGAGTAACCTTCAGATACTCTTGAAAGGAATCTACAAGCTTCAATTTGGCCTTTTGGTGGCAAAATCTATCTATTTTTTATCCTTTTCTCTAGGAATTCTAGGTTGAGGAACACTTTCTCTCCTCTATTGACAGCTTGAATCCAAAGGTTGTCATTTTCTTTGGGGAGGTCAATGTATTCCTTAGGCTTGAGCTTTGTTGAGTTCAACTCGTTATCCTCTGTAAGGTAACATTCAGCAGCTATCTGTCTGTCTCCTTCAAGGACAATCCAGGTGTCTCCGACCTCGATTTTCATGCTGTAGTTGAGCGGGGAAATTTCTACTCTTAGGTCCATGCCCCCCCTTCTGCCCAGGATGGCATTGTAAGTTCCGGGGGCATCCACAACCATCCAGTCCATAACCTTAGTGAATTCTCTATCGTCCACGAGAACCGTGGTTGGACTCGTAGGACCCCATCGGCATAAGTTGTGCTGCCGTTGAAGCTAGTCAGAGCCGTACTGACCTCATCAACAAGCTTCTGTCAATTCCCATCTGGTCGAACGCTTTGCGGTACAAGACATTGACAACACTCCCAATGTCCACCAGTATTTTTCTCACCAAGAAATTGCCAATCTGGAGAGACACTATCAAGGGTTCTGAGTCTCCCCCTTGAGCTCGCTTCGACCTCCTTTAGATGGCTTTTGTCTCACCAACTCAAGGTCTCTGGTTATGCGGAGCTGCCGACTATGGGTTTGCAAGACCCGCATTCTTGGCCAAAATTCTTGCAAATGGCCCTCTTTTATCAGCCTTTCAATCTCACACTTGAGGTCAAAGCAATCCACTGTGAGATAACCGTGATCTTTATGATAGAGGCAGAACTTGGCTGGGACTCTTTTAGCCACAAGACTCTTGAGAGTCCTAGGCTGCTCCTGATGACCTCTCTTCTCCATAACCACCATGATTTCAGCTTGTGATGTCTTGAGTGGAGTAGTCATGAGGTCGGGGATGGTCTTCCTCCTCTTCGCTGAAGTCCCTCCTTTTGAGTGAGGATCTTTCCTATCCTGCTTAGATTTCTGAGGGTTCCTTGGATGGCCTCTATTGTCTTTTTCAGGGGTTGATGTGAAGCCAGGGATCTTCTTCTGGACTGCTATTTCCTCAGCCTTGATCAATTTTTCTAGGATCATCTACAGCTCCTTGATGTTTTTTACTGGCTCCTAGGAAAGTCTGAGGGCTACATATCCAACTTGCTGCCCTTGCTTGAAAGCAGTGATGTAGAGGGCATCGTTTTTCTGCTCAATCTCCACTGCTTGAAACTACAGTAGTAGCTTTGGGTGCTTTCCCTGACCTTCTGCTTGATTAGGAAGAGGTCATTAATTTCCTTTTCGCACCTCATGCTGATTTGGTAATTCTTCAGGAATAGCTCTGTCAGCTATGTCCAGCTCAAGATGCTCGCTTCAGGAATGCCCTTGAACCAGGACTGGGCCTTTTTGGTTAGTGTCGACCGAAAGGCCATGCACTTGACATGATCGGGGTACTCGAACATCTCCATATAGGAGATGTATTCATCAATGTGTTGTTAAGGCTCAATTGTTCCGTTGAGCCTGTGCTGCTCAGCTGAGCCTATATCTGAGGTCGTAACCTCTTCCATTAATCAGGGTTTCTCTGAGGTCAGTCACAAGTGGGGTCCTCCGTGACCTTTCTTGGTCTCGGCCCATTTCCCGTCCAGCTTCTTGGGTCGGGGGTCATTCCTTGTTTTTTAGGGTGGAGGCTGGCAAGGTTGTGCCTACTCCGCCTGACCTCGGGGCAACTGCGAATTCCTCCAAGAAGGCTCTAGAGTGCGCCCAGTGGATATATAACTCGGTCTGTTGGATACCTTCTCTAGGGCTACCACCAATCGATCCAGGAGATCCGCCGGAACTGACATCTGTGTTCTCCCAGATCTCTGTGGTCTAAGATTGTTGCTGATGGCAGTATAATTTTGATGTTCTTGCCTGGCCCTTCTTTCGCAGGTGGAGGGTTTGTTGGGCCGTCCGCTGTTGATCCTGCTGAGTGACAGGGTCGGGATTATTATTATTTGCAGCCTGTGCTGGAGGTGGCATTTTGGGCACCACTTCGCCAGTGCGCAATTGTGTTCTGCTGCATGACCTACTGTGGAGTGGCGATTGAGACTAAGTGGATTGTTTATTTGTTTTGCGAATAGGAAAGAAAAGTATTCTTTTTTGCTTGATCTTCCCACAGATGGTGCCAAAAGTGAACACCGGGTCACCCCACAGATCCTGATGATGTTCCGCGGTCAGCAACTTGAGAAATGAAGGTAACCGTCACCGAAGTGAGATGTCACCCGAGGAAGAGCTCCAATGCCAAAATTAGTATTCCGAGGGATAATCAAAGGGTAAAGGACAGTTCTCAGAAAACTATCAAGTTTTTTGTGTTTTTTCTCTCCCAGTCCTCAGACTGATTATGTGTTTTTTTATTTAGTATAAGAGAAAGTCCGTTACCTTCGAGATTGGGGCTCCCCAATACGTAATAGTAGGCAATTTGGATAACTATGGGATTCTGCGAAATCCCACCAATTGCTCCTAGAATCGTGGAGTTTTCCTGTGACAAGAGATCTTGTCATTCATGTCTCTATTGAGAACTACGAGCTCGCTAACTGACCTTCAAACCAATTTCGCAAGATGTCAAGCCGAGTGATCCTTGGCTCCTGGGAGTAGTTAGGAGTCGTGCACCATTGGTCGTGGCATAGAAGATTTATGAGTCGGATCAAAGCTTGTCAAGTTAGAGGTCGAGGTCTGGCAAGACCATTGCTCGAGCTCATTCATGAGGTAGGTTACCTAGGTCGATAACCTAGGAGGTCGGTGGTAGCTACTTGTAGCCTTGCATCCTCGTTGACTCCGTGAGTCTGACTTTCAGGTATTAAAGGTGTGGAGCCTTTGGCTCAATTGGGTTGATTGCTGTCTCTGTTTATGTTGACTTTTTCGAGTCATGCCTGGTTCACCATCCGATATAATAATATTTTAAATTTTAAATTTAAATGTTGACTTTGAATGTGATTAAATAATAATAATAATAATAATAGAGAATCTATCCCTTACCTTATTTCAAAAATTGAATGTGCCATTTGATTTGAATAAATTTTATTAAAAAATTTTAATTAACTATAATTTTCTATATAATTACACAAGTTTTTATTAGAATTTTAACAAATTCTGAAAAAGAAACATTTAATTTTAAGTATCATAAAATTAAAATAGGAGCATTCAATTTGATGCTATTATTTCCTCAATGAAACAAAGCAAAACCACCCATTAATACTAATTATGATATTTTGATCATTTCTATATGTAAGTCTCAAATAAGACTATTATTTAATCTGAAACAGCACTAGCCCTTGCCATAACCAATACTACATAAATACAATAGCATAAACTCATTACAATTACTCTGATCGACCCAGTCTTGACAGCTTTGTTTCTCCAAAATGTTCTGCTAAATTCTTATCCTTAGCCAACTCCAAATCCATTTCATCCCTACTAATTTCCTTCGATTCTTCCAAGGGTTTGTACTTATAATACCGGGCACACACAGCATAGTATATGAGATTCACCACCTGAATTCCCGTTACGAGCCAGTAATAGTTTTCCAATCTTCCCCTGTTGAGATTCCGATCCGGTAGCCAATTTCTTTCCTGGCCCGTGTATTCGTGAACCAGAGAAACCACTAAGGTCCCGATATAGTTCCCGATCGATATGGCAATTGAATAAAGTGCCACGGCGGTGCTTCTCATGCTCTCCGGAGATTGATCATAGAGAAACTCCAGGTGTCCGACGGACATGAAACTTCAGCCACTCCATGGAGGCAATACTGGGGAATTAACCAGAAGACACTTATGGGAATAACTGCGGTGGGTTTATCCAATAAGCTATGGTGACCGGCAGCTGATTTTCTCTTGATTTCCACAAGGGCTGATACGATTGTGGCGAAAATATTGACTGCGAACCCGATTCCCATTCTCTGTAAGCATGTGATTCCGGCAGGATTTCCGGTGAATCTGCGAGCAAAAGGGACAAATAGGCGCTCGTACAATGCAAGGCCAGTGAGGACTGTTATGACACTGAAAATGGATAAACTGGCCGGAGGAATCTCGAAGGAGTGAGAGAGGTGACGGTCCATGCTTCGAGCTTGCTGAATGGTGAAGCTGCCCAGATGAGAGTGTGAAGTTACCAGTAATATTCCTGCTCCCCATATTGGCAGCACTCTGATCACCGATTTCAGCTCCTCAACTCTGTGGACGGTTGCTAGTTTCCATAGATTTGGCTTGTCGGAGTACTCCTCTGTTCTGTCTTCATCAGTTACCACCGCAGCTCGATCGAGCCACCTGAATCATTAATTAGCCCATGAAATGATGACTCAAGTGAATCACATAATGAAAATTCTAGAGTTGAACCTTCAAGAAGAACACGAATTTTAAATACGAATACTAGTAGTTTATGGCAGTTGACAAGTTATATTGCATAACAGAAGAGTATAAAGTGACCTATATCTAGAAACGGGAGAGCATAAAGTGAGTCTAACTTTTTTAGACATTTGTTCATACCTGAATTGATTAGTGTGTATAAGTTTCCCATTGATAGTGATATCAGCATCTAGTTTTTTATTCGCATATAGAAGAGAAGGATCTTCTGCTGCAACAAGTTTTCTCTTCTTCCAAGCTGCAACAATCACCTGTGCCAATCTAATCAACGGACTCCCTCCAGGTTTCACCTTTTTATACAGAGGAGCTCCAATGACAAAAACTATAATGGATAAAGCCATGGCAATGGTGGGAATTCCCAGACCCCAACCCCAGCCCACATTGTCTTGGATGTAAACTACAACGGTTAGAGCAGTTAATGTCGCCAGTCCCATGCAGAAATAGTACAAATTGAAGAAATTGAAGCCTCCTGCCTGTGTGTTTGATTTTTTCATGTCAAATTGGTCAGCAGCAAAGGTGACTACGCAAGGCCTAATCCCACCGGTTCCTACAGATGTCAAAAGAAGGGACATGTAAAGAAACCAGAGTTGAGTCTTCGTGGCCTCCTTGCAGTTCTGTTGGGTTGGACATGGAGGAGGACGAAGTTGTGGCAGCACTGCTGAGATTGTAATGCTCACCATTCCCTGTTGCAACAAAGATTCATTAATATAGTGTTATAATTTATAATTAATGTAAAATAATTAGAAGAGATGAGAGAGAGACGATGATGAGCAACCAGTTCATAGATAATGGAAGCGACGATAATGGTCCAAAAGCGGCCAGCAAAGGAGTCAGCAATAAGAGCACCGATCAAAGGAGTGAAACTGGAAGTTCCGCCGAAGTTTGTGAGGGTATTGGAAGCCTTCACGAGAGGCAAGTTTAGGACCTTAGTGAGGTATGTGATCATGTTGGCATGAAATCCAGTCCCCGCAAATCGATCGCATGCTTCGTTTGCTGAGCCACAATTCCACATCCACCAATTAATTTGATGATTCTTCCCCTTTTTTTTTTTTTTGCTTGAAATTAATTTCTTGCTCTTCACCAACATGATTTTGCTCACATTTTTACCCTGTTTCACATGAAATTTTTCTCTTTCTTTTTTTTGGGCCTTCAAAAATTTCTGCTTTTTCATTTCAACTTCAGTATTAATATGCTTGCTACTCTAGAACATTGAGTTTTTTAAAAGAAAGTATGCCTCACGTTTGAATATTAATTTGAACAATTTAAAAGAAAAAAAAAGAGTTTGATATAATTAATTTTAAATATACTAATGTCAATTTTTAATAAATATTTAATTAATTACAGAAATAAGATATCATTGGGTATGACTCAAAATAAAAAAAATAAAAAAAATAAACATGAACATACAATTTTAGATGGAAGGACTAATATTATATTTTCTTATATATTATCATATCAAGCAAGATTTTTAAAAAAAAAAATTTTTTAACGATGTTCGAACCAGTTCATATCAAGCAAGTTTATTCTAATATTATATGTTGATTAAACCATGTTGTAATTATCTTATATGATTTATGGCATATTTTATATATATAGTATTAGCAAAAATGACATCAAAAATCACTGGGGAATTCAAAATTCGATAAAACAATTATGTAATTATCCATTCACAATGGCTCAAAATAGAACACCATACATAGTTTAACAAGTTAACTCCAAATAACTGGCACAAGAATTATTTTTGAAAAGTACTCT
>JAOXNR010054809.1:0-11971 GCA_028571225.1 Parsonsia alboflavescens | reverse complement strand
AAAAAATTATCGACACTCACCTCCCAAAACTCAGAAAGCCTTGCACGACTTCACCTAAATATTAAACAAATGGCACAGGAAAAACCAATGCAGAACTAGACTCTTTGTAGTATATCTTTAACACCGTTCACGTCCTAAAAATTGTAAATTTTCTACAAATTCATTGCTTTGTTGAAGCTCCCATAAATAAATTGCTGTAATTTATCTCTCAAGAAGTTTAGGGGTATTCTTTCTTAAACATTATTCTTCTGCAATTTGATGGTCATTTGCTGATAAACGCTACATCGTCATTGTGTGTTTTTGATGTGAATGTGTTTTTCTTCACCTATAGAAGGAATAAAAAGACTTAAGAATCTCATTGAAGAGGTAAGGCGGGTGATGCTCCCCATTGGAGATGAACAATACCCTCTTACTGAGAATCTTCATTAGGCTGCAAAGATCTCTTTGTAGCTAAACTCTATGCTAAAGATGTTCACTTTCTGATGGAACTTATTTTGCTTTATTCTGTTTAGATCCTTTCTTTCATGCCAGTGATTTTCATGATAATTAACCAGCATGAATTTTACGAAAATTAGACAATGCAATGCCAAACAGGTAGAATTCTTACAAAATTTTGCAATACATGAGTTTGTTTCACCAAATGTGTATGCTTCTGAAAATGGTACTTGTGCCCCATTGACCGATTCTTTTATTTTTGTTGTTGTATTGGGTTTTGAGCTCAATGTCATCTTGTGCAGTAGAGAGCAATTAATAAGATCTTCTTTTTTTTTTGTTATTGTAAGTATTCCTCTATCGCGATTGCAATGTTACTATTGAGTCTTGAATTAATAGAGCTAGTATTGTCACGAAGTTTAAACATGCGGAACAAACTCGCTGCAAATTGGAGCTCTTTTATGAAGTCTACCATATGTGCTCCACATTGCACTTGTAAAGTATGTTGTTGTTGATGGAACTGTGCCACAATGTTGCGTAAATGAGGCTTCCCTATCACTATTGTATTGTGAATTTCAAAATATCTCTATGTATTTATAGAGTTACTTTTATCTCTAGAAAAATATACATCTTCTTATTTGGTCAACCAACCTGTTTTTATCCTCTTTAGTTAGCTCACGTGCGATCTTCGTCCTCTTTTAAACTTGAATTCACCGAGCTATTATTGTTACGACATTTAAACTTGAGGAACAAACTCAGTCCATAATGATGAGGATATTTTGGCTGCCAATTGGACCTCTTTTATGAAGTCAACCACATGTGCACCACAATGCACTTTTAAAGTATGTTGTTGTTGATGGAACTGCATCACAATGCTGCATAAATGAGGCTTCCCTGTCACTATCGTATTGTGAACGTCGAAATATCAATATATATAATTATAGTTATGCTTTTATATCTAGAAAAATATATATCTTCTGTTTTGGTCAACCACCATGTTTTTATCCTTTTTAGTTAGCTAAGTAATAAAATTGTTTTAATGGTTTCCTTAGAAAAGAAATATAAATTACCTTTTTGAACAAATATGGATATAGTGAATATTTCATTACAACAAAAACATAATATTATTTTCATCTTCAACTCTGCCTTCTTGAGAGTTGAGTTATTTTTTGTATGATTAAAAGCTAGAAAGACTCCGATATCTTCTTTATTTATTTTTCAATCTATAAGCGATGAAAATTTGGTTTATTTCTTCTCCAACCCTAATAATCCTCAAGGTCAACATTTTGATAAAATATCAAAAAATTCCCTTTTGCTAACTGAAGCTCATAGTGAAAACCCCAAAAAATTATCGACACTCACCTCCAAACACTCAGAAAGCCTTGCACGACTTTATCTTAATATTAAACAAACTGCCCATGATAAACCAATGCAGGACTAGACTCCTTGTCTGATATCTTTAACACCTTATACTTCCTTAAACTTGTATATTTTCTGAAAATTCCTTTCTTTGTTGAAGCTCTCTTAGATAAATCGTTGTAACTTCTCTCCCAAGAAGTTTAGGGGTATTCTTCCTTAAACATTATTCTTCTGCATTTAGATGGTCATTTGCTAATAAACGCTACATTGTTATTGTGTGTTTTTTATGTGAATTTGTTTTTCTACACTTATATATGAAATAAAAAGACTTAAGAATCACATTGAAGAGATAAGGAGGGTGATGTTCCCTATTGGGGGTGAACAATACCCTTTTACTGAGATTCTTATTTGGGCTGTAATGATCTCTTTGTAGCTAAACTCTATGCTAAAGATGTTCACTATCTCTTGGAACTTATTTAGCCTTTTTCTGCTTAGATCTTTTCGTTCATGCCAGTGATATTAATTACAATTAAAAAGCATGAATTTTACAAAAATTTGACAAAGCAATGCCAAACAGTAAGAATTCTTACCAAATTTTGCAAAACATGAGTTTGTTTCACCAAATGTCTATGCTTTTGCAAATGGTAACTGTCCTCCATTGACCAATCGTTTTATTTTTGTTCTTGTATTTGGTTTTGAGCTCAGTTTTGAGCTCAATGTCATCTTGTGCAGTAGAGAGCATTTAATAAGATCTTTTTCTTTTGGTTATTGTATGTATGCCTCTATCGCGATTGCAGATGTTACTATTGAGTTTTGAATTCACCGAGCTATTATTGTTACGAATTGAAACTTGAGGAACAAACTCAGTCCATAATGATGAGGATATTATGGCTACCAATTGGACCTCTTTTATGAAGTCAACCATATGTGCATCACAATGCACTTCTAAAGTATGTTGTTGTTGATGGAACTGCATCACAATGCTGCATAAATGAGGCTTCCCTATCACTATTGTACTGTGAATCTCGAAATATCTATTTATATATTTATAGTTATACTTTTATATCTAGTAAAATATATATCTTCTGTTTTGGTCAACCATGTTTTTATCCTTTTTAGTTAGCTAAGTAATAAAATTGTTTTAATGGTTTCCTTAGAAAAGAAATATAAACTACCTTTTTGAACAAATATGGATACAGTGAATATTTCATTACAACAAAAACATAATATTATTTTCATCTTCAACCTTGCCTTCCTGAGAGTGGAGTTATTTTTGGTATGATTAAAAGTTAGAAAGACTCTGATATCTTCTTTATTTATTTGTCAATCTATCAGGTGTGAAAATAGGGTATATTTCATCTCCAACCCCTATCATTAGCTGTGAAAAAATTCCCTTTTGTTAATTGACGCTCATAGTCAAAACCTAAAAAATTATCGACACTCACCTCCCAAAACTCAGAAAGCCTCGCACTACTTTATCTAAATATCAAACAAACGGCCCATGAAAAACCAATGCAGGACTAGACTCTTTGTCTTATCTCTTTAACACCTTTCACTTCCTTATAGTTGCAAATTTTCTAAAATTCCTTTCTTTGTTGAAGCTCTCTCTTAGATAAATCGCTGTAATTTCTCTCTCAAGAAGTTTAGGGGTATTCTTTCTTAAACAATATTCTTCTGCATTTTGATTGTCATTTGCTGATAAACGCTACATTGTAATTGTGTGTTTTTTATGTGAATGTGTTTTTCTTCGCTCAGAGAAGGAATAAAAAGGCTTAAGAATCACATTGAAGAGATTAGGAGGGTGATGTTCCCAGTTGGAGGTGAACAATACCCTCTTATTGAAAATCTTCATTAGGCTGTAATGATCTCTCTGTAGCTAAACTCTACGCTAAAGATGTTCACTTTCTCATGGAACCACCTTAGCTCTTTTCTGTTTAGATCTTTTCTTTCATGCCAGTGATTTTAATGACAATTAACCAGCATGAATTTTACAAAAATTAGACAATGTAATGGCAAACAGTAAGAATTCTTACAAAATTTTGCAATACATGAGTTTGTTTCACCAAATGTCTTTGCTTTTGCTAATGGTAATTGTCCTCCCTTTGACCAATCCTTTTATATTTGTTCTTGTACTGAGTTTTGTGCTCAATGTCATCTTGTGCAATAGAGAGCATTTAATAAGATCTTTTTTTTTTGTTATTTTATTTATGCCTTTTTCACGATTGCAGATGTTACAATTGAGTCTTGAATTCCTCGAGCTATTATTGTCACGAACTTTAAACTTGAGGAACAATCTCAGTCCATAATGCTAACGATAATATGGCTGCCAATTGGACCTCTTTTATGAAGTCTACCATATGTGCTCCACATTGCACTTGTAAAGTATGTTGTTGTTGATGGAACTGTGTCACAACGTTACATGAATGAAGCTTCCTTGTCACTATTGTGTTGTGAAGCTGGAAAAATCTCTTTGCATTTATAGTTGTACTTTTATGTCTAGAAAAATATACATCTTCATATTTGGTCAACCAACCTGTTGTTATCCTTTTTAGTTAGCTCACGTGCGATCTTCATGCTCTTTTTGTTTTTTGGGTTGAGTAATAAAATTGTTTTAAAGTTTTACTTAAAAGAGAAATATAAATTACCTTTTTGAACAAATACAGATACAGTGAATATTTCATTACAACAAAAGCATAATATTATTTTCATCTTCAACTTTGCCTTCTTGAGAGTGGAGTTATTTTCGGTATGTTGAAAAGCTTGAAAGACTTCGATATCTTCATTATTTATTTGTCAATCTATATGCTGTGAAAATATGGTTTATTTCTTCTCCAACCCCTTATCATCCTCAAGGTCAACATTTTCTTAAAATCTCAAAAAATTCCCTTTTGTTAACTGACGCTGATAGTCAAAACCCCAAAAAATTATCGAAACTCACCTCCAAAAACTCAGAATGCCTTGCACGACTTTATCTAAATAAAAGACAAACGACCCATGAAAATCCAATGCAGGACTAGAGTCTTTGTCTAATATCTTTAACACCTTTCACTTCCAAAATGTTGTAAATTTTCTAAAAATTCCTTTCTTTGTTGAAGCTCTCATAGAAAAATCGCTGTAATTTCTCTCTGAAGAAGTTTAGGGGTATTCTTTCTTAAACATTATTCCAATGCATTTTGATGGTCATTTGTTGATAAACGCTACATCGTTATTGTGTGTGTTTGATGTGAATGTGTTTTTCTTCACTTATAGAAGGAATAAAAAGACTTAAGGATCACATTGAAGAGATAAGGAGGGTGATGTTCCCTTTGGGAGGTGAACAATACCCTCTTACTAAGAATTTTCATTAGGCTGCAAAGATCTCTCTGTAGGTAAACTCTTTGCTAAAGTTGTTCACTTTCTCATGCAACTTATTTTGCTTTTTTCTATTTAGATCTTTTCTTTCATGCCAATGATTTTAATGATAATTAACCAGCATGAATTTTTCAAAAATTAGACAATGAAATGCCAAACTATAAGAATTCTTACAAAATTTTGCAATACATGAGTTTGTTTCACCAAATGTCTATGCTTTTGCAAATGGTAATTGTCCCCCATTGACCAATCCTTATATTTTTGTTCTTGTCTTGGGTTTTGAGCCCAACGTCATCTTGTGTAGTACAGAGCAATTAATAAGATTTTTTTTTTATTATTGTATGTAAGCCTGTATCGCGATTGTAGATGTTACTATTAAGTCTTGAATTCACCGAGCTATTATTGTCACGAAGAGTAAACTTCAGGAACAAACTCAGTCCATAATGCTAAGGATATTATGGCTGCCAATTGGACATCTTTTATGAAGTCTACCATATGTGCTTCACAGTACACTTCAAAAGTATGTTGTTGTTGATGGAACTGTGTCACAATGCCGCATCAATGAGGCTTCCTTGTCACAATTGTATTTGGAATCTTGTAATATCTCTATGTATTTATAGTTATACTTTTATCTCCAGAAAAATATACATCTTCTTATTTGGTCAACACACCAGTTTTTACTGTTTTTAGTTAGCTCACGTGCGATCTTCGTGCTCTTTTTGTTCTTTTGGTCGAGTAATAAAATTTTTTTAACGTTTTACTTGATAAAGAAAGATAAATTACCTTTTTGAACAATTACGGATACAGTGAATATTTCATTACAACAAAAGCATAATATTATTTTCAACTTCAACTTTGCCTTCCTGAGAGTGGAGTTATTTTTGGAATGATTAAAAGATAGAAAGACTCCGATATCTTCTTTATTGATTTTACAATCTATGAGTTGTGAAAATATGGTTTATTTCTTCTCCAACCCCTTATCATCCTCACGGTCAACATTTAGTCAAAATCTCAAAAAATTCCCTTTTGTTAACTGACGCTCATAGTCAAAACCCCAAAAAATTATCGACACTCACCTCCCAAAACTCAAAAAGCTTTGCACGACTTTATCTAAATATCAAACAAGCTGCCCATGAAAACCAATGCTTGACTAGACTCTTTGTCTTATATCTTTAACACCTTTCACTTCCTTAATGTTGAAAATTTTCTAAAAATTGCTTTCTTTGTTGATGCTCTCATAGATAAATCGCTGTAATTACTCTATGAAGAAGTTTAGGGGTATTCTTTTTTAAACATTTTTCCACTGCACTATGATGGTCATTTGCTAATAACCGCTACATCGTTATTGTGTGTGTTTGATGTGAATGTGTTTTTCTTCACTTACAGAAGGAATAAAAAGACTTAAGGATCACATTGAAGAGATAAGGAGGGTGATGTTCCCTTTTGGAGGTGAACAATACCCTCTTACTGAGAATCTTCATTAGGCTGCAAAGATCTCTCCGTAGGTAAACTCTTCGCTAAAGTTGTTCACTTTCTCATGCAACTTATTTTGCTTTTTTCTGTTTAGATCTTTTCTTTCATGCCAATGATTTTAATGATAATTAACCAGCATGAATTTTATGAAAATTAGACAATGAAATGCCAAACAATAAGAATTCTTACAAAATTTTGCAATACATGAGTTTGTTTCACCAAATGTCTATGCTTTTGCAAATGGTAATTGTCCCCCATTGACCAATCCTTATATTTTTGTTCTTGTCTTGGGTTTTGAGCCCAACGTCATCTTGTGTAGTACAGAGCAATTAATAAGATTTTTTTTTTATTATTGTATGTAAGCCTGTATCGCGATTGTAGATGTTACTATTAAGTCTTGAATTCACCGAGCTATTATTGTCACGAAGAGTAAACTTCAGGAACAAACTCAGTCCATAATGCTAAGGATATTATGGCTGCCAATTGGACCTCTTTTATGAAGTCTACCATATGTGCTTCACTGTCCACTTCAAAACTATGTTGTTGTTGATGGAACTGTGTCACAATGCCGCATAAATGAGGCTTCCGTGTCACAATTGTATTGTGAATCTCGAAATATCTCTATGTATTTATAGTTATACTTTTATCTCCAGAAAAATATACATCTTCTTATTTGGTCAACACACCTGTTTTTATTGTTTTTAGTTAGCTCACGTGCGATCTTCGTGCTCTTCTTGTTTTTTTGGTTGAGTAATAAAATTGTTTTAATGTTTTACATGATAAAGAAAGATAAATTATTATTTTCAACAAAAGCAGTGAAAAGCATAATATTATTTTCAACTTCTTCGGATACAGTGAATGTTTCATTACAACAAAAGCATAATATTATTTTCAACTTCAACTTTGCCTTCCTGAGAGTGGAGTTATTTTTTGAATGATTAAAAGATAGAAAGACTCCGATATCTTCTTTATTTCTTTTTCAATCTATAAGCGGTGAAAATATGGTTTATTTCTTCTCCAACCCCTATTACCCTCAAGGTCAACATTTTGATAAAATCTCAAAAAATTCGCTTTTGTTAACTAATGCTTATACTCAAAACCCGAAAAAATTTTCAACACTCACCTCCCAAAACTCAGAAAGCCTTGCACAACATTATCTAAATATTAAACAAACAGCAAATGAAAAACCAATGCAGGACTACACTCTTTGTCCTGTATATTTAACACCTTTCACTTCCTTAAAGTTGTTTTCTAAAATTCCTTTCTTTGTTGAAGCTCTCTAAGATAAATCGCTGTAGTTTCTCTCTCAAGAAGTTTAGGGGTATTCTTTCCTAAACGTTATTCTTCTGCATTTTGATGGTCATTTGCTGATAAAAAGGCTTAAGAATCACATTGAAGAGATAAGGAGGGTAATGTTCCCTATTGGCGGTGAACAATACCCTCTTACTGAGAATCTTCATTAGGCTACAATGATCTCTCAGTAGCTGAACTCTACGCTAAAGATGTTCACTTTCTCATGGAACTTCTTTAGCACTTTTCTATTAAGATCTTTTCTTTCAAGCCAGTGATTTTAATGTCAATTTACCAGCATGAATTTTACATAAATTACACAATGCAATGCCGAGCAGTAAGAATTCTTACCAAATTTTGCAATACATGAGTTTTTTTCACCAAATGTCTATGCTTTTGTAATGGTAATTGTCCTCCATTGACCAATCCACTTATTTTTGTTCTTGTTTTGGGTTTTGAGCTCAATGTCATCTTGTGTAGTAGAGAGCATTTAATATGATCTATTTTTTAGGTTATTTTATGTATGCCTCTATTGCGATTGCAGATGTTCCTATTCAGTCTTGAATTCACCTAGCTATTATTGTTATGAAGTTTAGACTTGAGGAACAAACTCAGTCCATAATGCTTAGGATATTATGGTTGCCAATTGGACCTCTTTTATGAAGTCTACCATATGTGCTCCACATTACACTTCTAAAGTATGTTGTTGTTGATGGAATTGTGTCACAATGCTGCATAAATGAGGCTTCCCTGTCACTATTGTGTTGTGTAGCTTGAAATATCTCTATGTATTTATAGTTATACTTTTATCTCTAGAAAAATATACATCTTCTTGTTTGGTCAACCAACCTGTTTTTATCCTCAAGAAGTTTAGGGGAATTCTTTCTTAAACATTATTCTTCTACATTTTGATGGTCATTTGCTGATAAACGCTACATCGTTATCGTGTATATTTTATGTCAATGTGATTTTCTTCACTTATAGAAGGATAAAAAGGCTTAAGAATCACATTGAAGAGATAAGGAGGGTGATATTCCCAATTGGAGGTGAACAATACCCCCTTACTGAGAATCTTCATTATGCTGTAATGATCTCTCTGTACCTAAACTCTATGCTAAAGATGTTCACTTTCTCTTGGAACTTATTTAGCTTTTATTGTTTATATCTTTTCTTTCTTACTAGTGATTTTAATTACCATTAACCAGCATGAATTTTACATAAATTAGACAATGCAAGGCCAAACAGTAAGAATTCTTACAAAATTTTGCAATACATGAGTTTGTTTCACAAAATGACCATGCTTTTGCAAATGGTAATTGTCCTCCACTGACCAATCCTTTTATTTTTGTTCTTGTATTGGGTTTTGATCTCAATGTCATCTTGTGCGGTAGAGAGAATTTAATAAGTTCTTTTTATTGGTTATTGTATGTATGCCTCTATCGCGATTGCAGATGTTACTATTGAGTCTTGAATTCACCGAGCTGTTATTGTTGCGAGGTTTAAACTCGAGGAATAAACTCCATCCATAATGCTAAGGATATTATGGATGCCAATTGGACATCTTTTATGAAGTCTACCATATGTGCGCTGCATTGCACTTCTAAAGTATGTTGTTGTTGATGGAACTGTGTCACAATGCTGCATAAATAAGGCTTCCCTGTCACTATTGTATTGTGAATCTTGAAATATCTCTATGTATTTTTAGTTATACTTTTATCTTTTGAAAAATATACAACTTCTTATTTGGTGAACCACCCCGTTTTCATCCTTTTTAGTTGGCTCACGTGCAATCTTCGTGCTCTTCTTTTTTTTCGGCTGAGTAATAAAATTGTTTAAATGTTTCACTTAAAAAAGTTATATAAATTACCTTTTTGAACAAATACGGATATAGTGAGTATTTCATTACAACAAAAGCATAATATTATTTTCATCTTAAACTTTGCCTTCCTGAGAGTGGAGTTATTTTTGGTATGATTCAAAGCTAGAAAGACTCTGATATCTTCTGTGTTTATTTTTCAATGTATAAGCTGTGAAAATATTGTTGATTTCTTCTCCAAGCCCTATCATCCTCAAGGTCAACATTTTGAAAAAATCTCAAAAAATTCCCTTTTGTTAACTGATGCTCACAGTCAAAACCCCAAAAAATTATCGAAACTCACCTGCCAAAACTCAGAAAGCCTTGGTCTACTTTATCTAAATATTAATCAAACGGACCTTGAAAAACCAACGCAGGACTAGACTCTTTGTCTTATATCTTTAACACCTTTCAGTTCCTTATAGTAGTAAATTTTCTGAAAATTCCTTTCTTAGTTGAAGCTCTCTTAGATAAATGGCAATAATTTCTCTCTCAAGCAGTTTAGGGGTTTTCTTTGTTAAACAATATGCTTCTGCATTTTGATGGTCACTTGTTGATAAACGCTACATTGTTATTATGTGTTTTTTATGTGATTGTGTTTTTCTTCACTTATAGAAGGAATAAAAAGACTTAAGAATCACATTGAAGAGATACGGAGGGTGTTGTTCCCTACTGGAGGTGAACAATACCCTCTTACTGAGAATCTTCATTAGGCTGTAATGATCTCTCTATAGCTAAACTCTATGCTAAAGATGTTCACTTTCTCATGGAACATGTTTAGCTTTTTTCTGTTTAGATCTTTTCTTTCATGCTAGGGATTTTAATTATAATTAACCCACATGAATTTTATGAAAATTAAACAATGCAATGCTAAAAAGTAAGAATTCTTACAAAATTTTTCCAATACGTGAGTTTGTTTCACCACATGTCTATGCTTTTGCAAATGGTAGTTGTCCCCCATTGACCAATCCTTTTATTCTTGTTCTTGTATTGGGTTTTGTGCTCAATGTCATCTTGTGCAGTAGAGAGCATTTAATAAGATCTTTTCTTTTGGTTATTGTATGTATGCCTTTATCGCGATTGCACATGTTACTATTGAGTCTTGAATTCACTGAGCTATTACTATTACGAAGTTTAAACTTGAGGAACAAACTCAGTCCATATTGATAAGCATATTATCACTGCCAATTGTACCTCTTTTATGTAGTCTACCATATGTGCTCCACATTGCACTTGTAAAGTATGTTGTTGTTGATGGAACTGTGTCGCAATGCTGCATAAATGTGGCTTCCCTGTCACTATTTTATTGTGAATCTCGAAATATCTCTATGTATTTATAGTTATATTTTATCTCTAGAAAAATATATATCTTCTAATTTGGTCAACCACCCTGTTTTTATCCTTTTTCGGTCACTCACGTGCGATCTCCGTGCTCTTTTAGTTTTTTTGGTTTAGTAATAAAATTGTTTTATTGTTTTACTTAGAAAAGAAATATACATTATATTTTTTAACAAATACGGATACAATGAATCTTTCATTACAACAAAAGCAAAATATTATTTTCATCTTCAACTTTGCCTTCCTGAGAGTGGAGTTATTTTTTGTATGATTAAAAGCTAGAAAGACTCCGATATCTTCTTTATTTATTTTTCAATCTATAAGCTGTGAAAATGTGGTTTATTTCTTCTCCAACCCCTATCTTCCTCATTGTCAACAATTTGATGAAATCTCAAAAAATTCCCTTTTGCTAACTGAAGCTCAAAGTCAAAACGCCAAAAAATTATCGACACACACGACCCAAAACTCAGAAAGCTTTGTAGGACTTTATCTAAATATTAAAGAAACGGCCCATGAAAACCAATGCAGGACTAGACTCTTTCTCTTGTATCTTTAACACCTTTCACTTCCTAAAAGTTGAAAATTTTCTAAAAAGTCCATTCTTTGTTGCAGCTATCATAGATAAATCGCCATAGTTTGTCTCTCAAGAAGTTTAGGGGTATTCTTTCTTAAACATTATTCTTCTGCATTTTGATGGTCCTTTGCTGATAAGTGCTACATTGTTATTGTGTGTTTTTTATGTGAATGTGTTTTTCTACACTTATAGAAGGAATAAAAAGACTTATAGAGTTTTAAAGAGTAAGGTCAACCAATTCAATACAACGAGTAATTCACTTGGAATCCAAAGAAATGATCAATGAGGCATTTTAACAA
>JAOXNR010054808.1:0-11972 GCA_028571225.1 Parsonsia alboflavescens | reverse complement strand
TGTGTTAGCACATTTTGTATGTGTAGAACAAGACCATTCAGTGATTGTTCTCTAAAGGTACTATCAAAGAAGAGAGAACAAATATCACTGTTGCTACTGCATGAGTCAGTGTTCTCCGAGCAAAGCCGTCCCGATCAGGATACTGCCTTTGCCATTGAAATTACAGATTCTGAACTTGAGGCTTCTAAAAACGATTCTGAGAAAGAATCGTGCTTACCAGTGTTTAATCTTACTGAAGCTTCAAGTATTAATTCCTTAATTGATATTTGTCCTCCACAGGTGCAGTTCTCCTTATTGACATCTAAGCATGCCAAACCAGTAAAAGCAATCGGGTTCTTAGACACAAGAGCCATGAAGACGATGATGAATCCCGAAATTCTGCCTCCAGAATTTTGGGACTAACACCGATGCCCAATTTCAAGCAGCAATGGGAGAAATTTTCCAGGGCAGTCTCATTTCAAAACATCCAGTTGGAATAAAGTTTTTCAATGATTGCATAATTTGATCAAAGTTTTCGGGAACAAACTTCACGGTAAAGATGTTCTGATCGGATGGGATGCTTACACGAAGGCTGAAAGACTCCGAGTCCTTCCTCATGGCATCCGATACAAACATGTTATCCAACCTTTTACTCCTGTCACTAATATGTTTGCTATTTCTGATACTACTAGCAAATTTTTATCAGTGGCTAACATGTTACGGAATTTTTGTGCAGATTCTCATACCGACTTTAAACATAAAAGTCCGCTTTGGAAAAATGAAAATTTCTTTGTTAAGCTTCCTTTTAAGATTAATGAGGATATCAATCCAACCAAAGCAACTCATCCAGGCATGACTCTAGATGACCAAAAACTTGCTCAAGAAGAATGAGCGCAACTGCTACAGCAAGGATTAATCGAGCCAACTAGTTCTAGTTGGGCATGCCAACCCTTTTATGTCAACAAACGAAGCGAGCAAGTTAGAGGTAAGAAAAGGTTAGTCATTGACTATAAACCTTTAAACCAGTTTTTAAAAGATGATAAATTTCCGCTTTCACGGATTCAAAACATTTTTACTCATCTAGGGGGAGCAAAGATCTTTTCAAAGTTCGATTTGAAAGATGGTTTTTGGCAATTAGGAATAGCACCTGAAGAACGTTATAAAACTGCTTTTTGCATTCCCAATGCTCAATATCAATGCAAGGTGATGCCATTTGGGCTGAAGGTAGCTCCTTCAATTTTTCGAAAGGCAATGATAAAAATTTTTCAGCCCATCCTTCATAGTGCTTTGATATACATTGATGATATCCTTCTCTTTTCAAACGATGATGAATCCCATTTGTCACTGTTAGAACAGTTCTTTGACATCATCAAATCGCAGGGTATCATGATCTCTGAACTGAAAAGTTCTATCGGACTCCATGAGATTGAATACCTTGGTATGAAAATCTCAAACAGAAAAATCCAACCAGGTCCTCACCTTGTTGAGACCCTTCCTTCTTTCCCAGATAAGAACCTGTCCGTAAAAGAGATCCAACAATTCCTTAGCATCATTAAATGTATCAAAGTCCTCCTTCCGGACTCCTCAAAATATATCAGCCTGTTGTCACAGCTTCGGAAGATAAACCGCCACCATGGAATCCTGAACACACCACGGCTATTCGAACCCTTAAACATATGTGTCAACAACTCTTTTCAGATTACGGTCTGCCCACAGGTCCCAGAATCAAAAATTTGGATACAGGTAATAAACCTTTGATGAAGGAAAAAGCCTTCTCTTTTCCAGAAATGCTAACAGAACCCAATATCCTAACCAACCCTTTATCAGGACCAAAAATTAACCCTTTGTTGAATCCCTTCTTGGACAGCCTACTAGAACCTATACTCGTCATGCTCACAATCCTAGAATACTATCCACCCGAATTAGCCCACTGTAATACAGTCGACCAAGTCAAAGAATAAGACAGAAAAACCATATTCAAGCACCAAGATTTAACCTGCCAAGAATAATTCCACTTCCGAGATGTGTCCTTTGACCTAGACTTACCTTTCAGCAATATAGCAATCTTACCTCTGGGCACAGTTTATTTCTGAAGCCAAGTTTAGATATCTGTGGACTCTTGCAATCCTTTGTTACTACCCTATAGAAATTGAGGTTCACAGTTTTAAAATGTTTTTTGCTAATCCTAATCACTTTGGCGACACATTGCTGTGGTGTTATCTCACGCTCTTTCAAATAGCTCAGGATTGGTATGATGATTGCTGCCAAGACCTCCCATGCAGCCCGGCAAAGATATACCAAGTGTACATTGTGCATTCAGATTATCTTATGGTAAGACACATAGAATTTCAACTCATTTATTACAAGCCTATGCCTTCTCCACGGACCAACAAATGGACCTTATCCGGAGAATCACTATCTCAGCCATTCACGACTAGTGCTTGTGAACTTTTTGAGCACTTGAAGTCTAAAAATATCTCTCAGCAGCTACAGAGTGCAAATTATGCGGACATCTTTGAACAAGATAGCCAACCCAATGAAGACTTTATTCGGGATGGATATCCTTCACACTGGAAAATCCACATTCCAGAGGATTATCAATGGTGTCCCTTGCTCCAAAATCAAACAAGCCAATCGTGTACCTCTGCATCTTCAGCCTCAAGGAATCCTATAACTATTTAGCACTCCCAACATCATATATCATTAAGAACAGTTCAAGATTAGCTGTAAGGAATATGTCAAATGAAGAGAAAGGCTCAATAGCCCCATGCAAAGAATTTTGGCCAGAAGAAGGCTCCACCTTGCACCTAAATTTTCTGCAACAAACCACCTCACATGAAGCAAAAATTTTGGATTTTTAGTCCCTCCTTCCAGTCGAGAATCACATGAGTCTTTACTATTTTCATCCCAACAATTCTCAGCTTTAGTTTCAGCCAAGATAGAAGGTTCTGCCATTAGAATTTTACTGTCAAGGAATCACTACTGTCTCCATTCAGCCTTAGTTTTCCTATCATGCATCAATAAACAGGCCAAGGAAGCGAACATGTCAAGATGAAAATTTTCTGCCCGGAGAATTTTCTACTATTGAAGTTTTCATTCAGCCTTGTTTCAGATTTGCAGCTGTGTTTTCTCAAATTTTCGTCCAGCTTTCAGAAGAATAAGATGTTGCCTCTCATGCAAGAAACAACCAGCCCGACAAGGATGTCTAGTCATGCCTTCTCAAACAGTATGAGTTGAATATTCTCAGCAAGTTTTGTCTTCTAAGAACAGCCACATGTTCCTACCTTCACGCATTAGAATGAAGCTGTCCACCATGAAAGATTTGCACAGCCACGCCTTCACTATGAACAACAATGTCTTCTGCCTGAAGTTTAGTTTGTTTTGTCCTTTTTCCCAGGTGTCTTTCCAGAATAACGTTGAAGCCACTCAGCCATGCAATGCTCGGCCTCTTCAGCCATGTTGCCAGCCTTGGTTTCACATTTTTAGTTTGTCTCATTTGCTTTGTAGTCATGTATTATGTTCACGTGTCTTAGTAGGGTTTTGTCCCTTTGTAATACGTGTTGTTTTCATTTCTACGTGTTGTAAGTTTCATTTCCATATTGTATTTGTCTAAGTAATGTAATTTGTCCTAAGGTTTCTTGTAAGTCAACCATTACAGTCTGTAAAATGGATGACAAGTAATCTCAGGAGGACAGGCTAAGTAGAATAACTAGGTAGAGTCGAATAGAGAGTTGGAAAGTTTTCTAAGTTTTTCTTTAGAGTGTCTACTGTAAATATTTTCCGAGCAATAATATGATGAGTGTTTTCCTTTCAATGGAAGCCTTTCATTTCTCTCTCCCGAAATCTTTTTTAATTCCCAAAAGAGTCTATGAACCCTGATAGTGATCCCCGGTTATAGGTGATTCTATAACAACCATAGATGAGAGCAAGTACCATCCCTCGAGTGGCGAGTTAGAGGAAACGGAGAAGTACACGCTTAGCCAGAGAGGGCTCCTAGGGGAAAAGAGAAGTACTCATGAGCCGTGTGCTGGGGTAGTTGCTTGAACCCCGTTGGTATCAGAGCCAGAACGCAGTGTTCCAGTACGCAAACTTTCGTTTTTCAGGGGGGAATAAATAAGGATTCTTAGATTCCAGAGGTATGACAGAGAGAGAGTAGGGAGAGAAAGGAAACAGTCATGGAAAATTCTCCAAGTTCCAGTTCCAATTTCCAGCTCGTTAATATTTCCAGTTCTTTATAATTACCTAAACGTCCTTTATATTCTGCAAACATAGGTAGTCTTGTAGAATATTCTACTATTCCAGAGTCAGTCTCTATAGAGGAATCAGTCCCTCCTCTTATGAGTCCATATAATATTTACGAAAAGAGAGGATCCTTTCCTTCAAGCATCAGATCTATTCGACAGTTACTCAGATCCACAGTCCCAAAGACGAAGGAGTATGTCCAGTCCTCAAAGCTTGATCAATGCGACATTCCGTACTCCTCCAAAGAACAGTATGTTACCCTTAACATACTTCCAGAGATGATAGAATAATGGAGAGCCGAAGGATACACACACCGTCACCTTGGCGGCGTCAGGCTTGTCCTCACCTATGGCGGCAGAAAAAGCCACCCAGTCACTGCTCGAATTGCACTACTGGATTCAAGATTACTCAGTTACGAGCAGGCAGTTATTGGCACGATAATCACTATACTTAACTGGGGAAGTGTTGTCTTGACATTGTTGCCATATCTCTCCAAGATCCGAACTTGTGCACGGCCTTGAAGGTTCAACTCCAACTCACCGGCACATCTCTCACTCCTACCTTGATGATGGCGACTTTGCATCATCAGATGGTTTATCGACTTCAGAATCATGCCTTGGATCTATATAACAGTGGATCTCCAGATGCTTTAATGATCTTGGCAGATTTAGCCACTGAAGTCCCCACCTTGATAGAAATTCCAAGACAGATCAGAAGGGAAAATTGACCACGTAGAGAAGCTTTACCTCGACATGGTAAACAGATACAACACTCTTGATTGAGACCTCAAAGAGATCCGGACAGGCACCACTTATTGCAGTGAGTTTGACGAAAAACAACATGAGATCCGAGCCTTGAAGAGACAACTTGAGAACTATGAGTTAAAAAAGTCTCAATCAGAACTGGCTCCGTTATCTCCATCACAAGGCTTCTCCATGCTCGACATTCCCAACAATCGTCTGACCTTCCACACACCAACTGCACTCTTTGGTGGACCACGAAGCTCTGTCCTACCCAGAGCCGAAAGGAATGTTGATTATAGCATACCAGACTCAGACTTTTGGGTGAATTGGGCGAAGGAGCATCCATATGTTCCTCCAACAACAAAGAAGAAGCATTCACGCTCAACTACCCAAAATACTGAGGCCTTCCGACAAGAAAGTTCCAGACATTCTCTTAAAGACAAGGCGAAGGCACCTCTCCAGTCAGATGAAATCCAACGTCAATCTCCAAGGAAAGAAGACTTCAAAGCTTTGGTCCAACAAGGGCCAATTCCAGCTAGACAACCTAATCCAGTCATTCCGACGAATTTTGCAAGGCAATCTAATCTGGTTATTCCGACAAGATCCAAGAGAGTGACTGATATAGCCTTTCCAGATAATCCTCCACAGCTCATGATGTCCTTCCAACCAGATAAAGTTCTTACAACCTCCATGGAAGACCATGAGCCTGATGAAACTTCAACATCCTCTGAAGATTCAAGTGAAAATCCATTATCTGATGGCATTTCAACAGACTCCAATCATATATCCATATCTGAAACATCCTCAAAAAGCGTTACTGAGCCCACTGAATCCAGAGAAGAAAAGATGGACATCTCAGGGATCCTCATGACCACTCCAGGACCTTGAGGATTGACCACATATGCTGAAGTCCATCACAGTCATGAAAAAGATACTGATGAGGAATCCATGGGAGATAACCGACCACCATCTCCTCAACCTACTCCTCCAGAGAAACCAACAAAAACAACTTGTTTCACCTTTGATGACATTCCAGTTGGCAAAAGACGAGAAAGGTTCCAAGAAATGTTAGCCTGGGTTCATACACAGTTGTTAAAGAGAGTATCTCTGAACCATATCCTATTTGAATTCTTTAGTAGATCTGTTGGCACATTGCATGATTGGTTTATATCTTTAGAAGCCATTGATAGGAACTTATTGCTTACAAATTCTTTGGACTTTTGGATTAATGTGATATATAAGGAATTTGTAGGTGATTATTCTCTTGAAATCAAACAGGTGAGAACGGACTTTTTCAAGACGAAATGTTTTTCTTTGAGGCCTAAAGACATCAATAGGCACTACAAAAGAATGACAGAAATTTACTATCGCCTTAGTGGAATGAAGGACCCAAATCTCAAGCAAGTATATATCTCCTCACTACCAGAAGAGACCCAACTAGAGTTCAACAAGATGATTGAACTTTCAGGAAGCACTCTGGTGAACTTAGGACTTGCAGAAATCCACCAAGCCACATTCACATGTCTCGAGAAACTTTGTGAAAGAAGAAAAGTCGTGCAAAACTTCTTCCATGGAAAAAAGAAACTCAAGAAGATTTGCAACAGAAATTATGAGATTGGGCGCCCCAAATCAAATAAATGCAACTGTAGGGGCGAAGTGACAAAAAAGAGACCTTCGAAGTAGAAGAGATACAAATCAAAGATGAATCTGAAATATTTCAGATGGAAGGCATATCTCAAACGAAAATCAGACAAATACTACTTCTGCTAAAAGAAAGGCCATTTGGCCAGAAATTGCCCAACCAAGAGGGCCAAGGCTTCACAGCTTGTAACACAATTAATGGTGGACCATCCAGAATTTGATGTTGAATCTGTGTTCTCCGAGCAAAGCCGTCCCGATCAAGATACTGCCTTTGCCATTGAAATTACAGATTCTGAACTTGAGACTTCTGAAAAAGATTCTGAGAAAGAATCGTGCTTACCAGTTTTTAATCTGACTGAAGCTTCAAGTATTAATTCCTTAACTGATATTTGTCCTCCACATGTGCAAGTCTCCTTAGTGACGTCTAAGTATGCCAAACCAGTAAAAGCAATCGGATTCTTAGACACAGGAGCCATGAAGACAATGATGAATCTCGAAATTCTGCCTCAAGAATTTTGGAGTAATACCGACGCCCAATTTCAAGCAGCAAATGGAGAAATATTCCAGGGCAATCTCATTTCAAAACATCCAGTTGGAATAAAGATTTTCAATGATTGCATAATTTGGATCAAAGTCTTCGAGAACAAACTTCACGGTGAAGATGTTCTAATCGGATGAAATGCTTACACGAAAGCTGAAAGACTCCAAGTCCTTCCTCATGGCATCCGATACAAACATCATTTCCAACCTTGTACTCCTGTCACTAATATGTTGTCTATTTCTGATACTGCTGGCAAATTTTTATCAATAGCTAACATGTTACGAAATTTTTGTGCAGATTCTCATGCTGACTTTAAACATAAAAGTCCACTTTGGAAAAATGAAAAATTCTTTGTTAAGCTTCCTTTTAAGATTAATGAGGATATCAATCCAACAAAAGTAACTCATCCAGGCATGACTCCAGACGACCAAAAACTTGCGCAAGAAGAATGTGCGCAACTGCTACACCAAGGATTAATCGAGCCAACTAGTTCTAGTTGGGCTTGCCAAGCCTTTTATGTCAACAAAAGAAGCAAGCAAGTTAGAGGTAAGGAAAGGTTAGTCATTGACTATAAACCTTTAAACCAGTTTTTAAAAGATGATAAGTTTCCACTCCCACGGATTCAAAACCATTTTACTCATCTAGCGGGAGCAAAAATCTTTTCAAATTTCGATTTGAAAGCTGGATTTTGGCAATTAGGAATCGCACCTGAAGAACGTTATAAAACTGCTTTTTGCATTCCTAATGCTCAATATCAATGGAAGGTGATGCCATTTGGGTTGAAGGTCGCTCCTTCAATTTTTCATAAGGCAATGATAAAAATTTTTCATCCCATTCTTCATAGTGCTTTGATATACATTGATGATATCCTTCTCTTTTCAAACAACGATGAAGCCCATTTGTCACTGTTAGAACAGCTCTTTGACATCGTCAAATCTCAGGGTATCATGATCTCTGAAAAGAAAAGTTTCATTGGCCTCCATGAGATTGAATACCTGGGTATGAAAATCTCAAATGGTAAAATCCAACCAGGACCTCACCTTGTTGAAACTCTTTGTTCTTTCGCAGATGAGAACCTGTCCATAAAAAAGATCTAACAATTCCTTGGCATCATCAACTACATCAAAACTTTCCTTCCTAACTCCTCTTGTTGCACCAGCCTGTTGTCACAACTTCTGAAGAAAAAACCGCCACCTTGGAATCTTGAAGACACTAAAGCCGTCCAAACCCTTAAACAGATCTACCAACAACGCCTTCCTCTACACATCCCGTCCACAGGTCATAGGATCCTGCAAACAAACGCCAGTGATGAGTTCTGGGGAGCAATCCTTATCGAAGAACTCAATGGTCAAAAACATTATTGTGGACATGCCAGTGGATAATTTAAAGATGCAGAAAAACATTACACACCATGATCAAAGAAATCCTGACAATTAAGTATGGCATTAAAAAATTTGATTTTCATCTAATCAGCCATGACTTCACTGTGCAGATGGACAACTCCTCATTCCCAAAGATCATGGAATTCAAAAATAATACCATCCCTGAACCTCGACTTCTCCGCTTAAAAGATTGGTTCTCCAAATACCAATTCCAAGTCCAACACATTAAGGGAGAAACCAATGTCCTAGCCGACCTCTTGTCCAAAACAAAGAAAAAACCCTTATCCACCTTGTTCTTTGGCAGCCTACCCAAACCTATACCTCTGATCTTCACCATCCGAGAGTTCTATCCTCCAAAGTTATCCCACTGTCGGACAATCGAACAAGTCAAGAGATATGCCAGGAGAACAGTTTTCCATCACGTAGCCCTAACCTGCCAGGAACAAAACCAATTTCATGATGTAGCCTTTGACCTTGATTATCCCTACACCAATATCGCCATGAACACTTCCATAAAACCACTCTCAGAGACCAATTTAGATATCTGTGGACTCTTGCAATTCTTTGTTACTATCCTATAGAAATTGAAGTCCAAACTTTCAAAACCTTTTTTGCCGATCCCGTTGAATTTGCTTATACACTTCTCTGGCATTACCTCACAATTTTCCAATCTGCACAGGACTGGTACAATGACTGTTGCCAAAGTCTCCCAAGTGAAACGACGAAAACATATCAGGTGTACATTGAAAACTTGGATTATGTTATGGCCAAACATATGAATTTTGAGGGAGTCTACTACAAACCCCGACCTTCTCCAGTAATCACAAAATGGATCCTATCTAAAGAACCAATGGTTGACCCAACTATGAAGCTGGGTCGTGATGAACTCCTGGTCTACCTAAAGTCCCAGAACTCCACTCCTAAACCACCAAATCGTGTCAATCTCTATCAAGAAAATAGTTTGCCAAAAGCAGACATCAAGTGGGAAGGATATCCAGAGCACTGGGAGGTCCCATACTCTCAAGCTTACTACTGGTTTCATTTGTCACATATGTTAAAAGAAGAAAAGGCCCGCGCAGTAGCCTAAACCTCCGGCTAGATGCACTGACCTAAGCTAGCACCAGAAGCAAAGCCATAGGGAAAGTTCCAGTAAATTCGTTCAGCAAGTCATCCAGCAAGTCACAAGAGTCTTTACTGTACAACCTTAGTGTTTCTTTCAAGCAACAATAAACCGGCCAAGGAAGCAAACATGTCAAGATGAAAATTTTCTGCCAAGAGAATTTTCTCAAATTTTCTTTGCAGTGTTTTGTTTCATTTCTCAAAGTTTTGTCCAGCTTTCAGAAGAATAAGATGCTGCCTCTCATGCAAGAAACAACCAGCCCGACAAGGATGTCTAGCCATGCCTTCCCAAACAGTATGAGCCGAATATTCTCAACAGGTTTTGTCTTCTGAGAACAGCCACATGTTCCTGCCTTCACGCATTAGAATGAAGCTGTCCACCATGAAAGATTTGCACAACCATGTCTTCACTATGAACAACAATGTCTTTTGCCTGAAGTTTAGTTTGTTTTGTCCTTTTTCCCAGGGGTCTTTCCAGAATAACGTTGAAGCCACTCAGCCATGCAATGCTCGGCCTCTTCAGCATGTTGCCAGCCTTGGTTTCACATTTTTAGTTTGACTCATTTGCTTTATAGTCATGTATTATGTTCACGTGTCTTAGTAGGGTTTTGTCCCTTTGTATTATGTGTTGTTTTCATTTGAACGTGTTGTAAGTTTCATTTCCGTATTGTATTTGTCTAAGTAATGTAATCTGTCCTAAGGTCTCTTGTAAGTCAGCCATTACAGTCTATAAAATGGATGACAAGTAATCTCAGGAGGACAGGCCAAGTTGAACAACTAGGTAGAGTCGAATAGAGGGTTAGAAAGTCTTCTAAGTTTTTCTTTAGAGTGTCTAGTAAAGTCTTGTATAATGTCTACTGTAAATATTTTTCGAGGAATAATATGATGAGTGTTTTCCTTTCAATGGAAGCCTTTCATTTCTCTCTCCCGAAATCTTTTGAATTCCAAAAAGAGTCTATAAACCCTGATAGTACTCCCTGGTTATAGGTGATTCTATAACAACCATAGATGAGAGCGAGTACCATCCCTCAAGTGGCGAGTCAGAGGAAACGTACAAGTACCCGCTTAGCCAGGACGGGTGCCAATGGGAAAAGAGAAGTACTCATGAGCCGTGTCCTGGGGTAGGTTCTTGAACCCCGTTGGTATCAGAGCCAGAACCCAGTGTTCCGGTTTGCAAATTTTCTTTTTGCAGGGGGGAAGAAATAAGGATTTTTAGATTCTAGAGGGATGACAGAGAGAGAGTAGGGAGAGAAAGGAAACAGTCATGGAAAATACTCCAAGTTCCAGTTCCATTTCCCAGCTCGTTAATATTTTCAGTTCGTTGTCTTTACCTAAACGTTTTTTACATTCTGCAAATATAGGTAGTCTTGTACAATATTCTACTATTCCAGAGTCAATCTCTGTAGAGGAATCAGTCCCTCCTCTTCTGAGTCCATATAATATTTACAAAAAAAGAGGATCCTTTCCTCCAGGCATTAGATCTATTCGACAGTTACTCAGATCCACTGTCCCAAAGACGAAGGAGTATGTCCAGTCCTCAAAGCTTGATCAATGTGACATTCCGAACTCCTCCAGAGAACAGTATGTTACCCTTAACATACTTCCAGAGATGATAGCATAATGGCACCTTCACCTTGGTGGCATCAGGTTTGTCCTCACCTATGGCGGCAGAAAGGGCCACCCAATCACTCCTCGAATTGCACTACTGGATTCAAGATTACTTAGTTTCGAGTAGGCAGTTGTTGGCAGGATAATCACTACATTCAACTCGGGAAGTGTTGTCTTGACATTGTTCCCAAACTATGCCATATCTATCCAAGATCCAAACTTGTGCACGGCCTTGAAGGTTCAACTCCAACTCACCGGCACATCTCTCACACCTACCTCGATGATGGCGACTTTGCATCATCAGATGGTTTATCGACCTCAGAATCATGCCTTGGATCTACACAATAGTGGATATCCAGATGCTTTAATGATCTTGGCAGATTCAGCCCCTGAAGTCCCCATCTTGATCGAAAATCCAAGACGGATTAGAGGGGAAGATCTCCGGAAGTTCATGCCCGTAGAATGGATTACCAATTATGAGAATCTTCACCAACAATAGGAACCAGTCCAAGCAACAGTATCGGCCTTTCAAAGGCTAGCTGATGGACGTTTTCAGACTTCTTTCAAAGTTCCTCAGAAAAAAGAATCCGGACAGATCTTCACAAAATTAATGCTCAGACCATATGACCCAAGAGATCAAAGCATGCAAAAGAGGGTACCGATATCCTCTTTCAACCACTCGGCTGAGCCTAGCTACACATCTCACATCAACGGCCA
>JAOXNR010054807.1:0-11973 GCA_028571225.1 Parsonsia alboflavescens | reverse complement strand
TTTCCCTACTGAAGAGATCCTAGGCTGGTATCCTGTTAACAGGGCCAACCTGAAATGTTGTAGTATTTGACACGACATGGTGAAGCATTTGGCATGACGCAGTGAAATCTTTGCTAAATGAATATTTTGATTAAATTATTAATACAATTTGTTTAATGATTGCAGTTGAAAAAAGAAAAAGGTTAAATAATTTAATGCTTTCTCTCTGTTACTAAATATGAGTTATTTTAACTAATTTGTTTTTTCGCTAATTATAAATCATTATTGTTACTTAATTAGATATTTGATGTTATTTTTTTTATATTACCTTTTTAATGATGTGTAATGGAATGGTGTTTAAATTTTTCAACAAATAATGAGAGAACATTTTAAGAAAAAATTAATTATCTTAATTTTTACAAAATAAAGATTAATGACAGAACGCGTAGTTTAGAAGGTTAGGAAACCAATAACTAATGCATCAAAAAAGTTTGAGTCACATTATACCTTAAAGTAAGAGTCATTAATGTCCAAATTTAAATTAGCCTCAACTAATGTGAAAATATCTCATACATAAAGAAAATTAAAAGAAAAAATCAAATTAGTATTTAGATATATAAAGGGGTTTTCAGTCGATTTGATTTTATAAATTTGGATAAAAAACATTTCAATCTTTAAAATTTTTTTTTAGTTATAACAGTTCCTCATATTTTTATGTATAATCGAATGGTCCCAACCATAAATTTTTAAACACTCACATGCAGTAGATAGTCACGTGCAATGCAAGCAAGATGTAAAATCATCATTCCAACATAAAATAACATCAATTTAAAATTGTGTTTTTAAAAAAAATACCGATCTTATTCTCCGGCCAGCTTCCGGAGCTGGCTCTCTTGCACAGTCCAGCCAGCTTCCAGAGCCAAGTTCCACCTCCACAACAACAGCAGCAGCCACCTGCTCCACAGCACTATTACCAACAAGCCCCTCCCCAAGTACCGCCACAGCAGTACACTGCTTCTCCTGACGCGAATGCTTCTGATGGGATCCGTAGCCTCCGGATCGGAGATCTGCAGTACGGGATGGACGAGCAGTACATCGTGAACTGCTTTGCCGAAACTGGCAAAGTATGCTTTGTCCTCTAGAACTCCTGGGGTTGTTTAAGGAAGTTTGTATTTTATTTTAGGGCTTATCGATGATATTTGAATTAGATTTCCCTGGTTTTCTTGATGAGTTAAATCATGGAGATGTAGGAGAATACGGAGCTTTAGATTTTTGTGTTATTACCTGTTCCTGGTTTGAATTCTTGGATTATCCTGGATGTTTCCTTTGAGTATCTTTACCTTATTTTGGTTCCAATCTCCGTAGAGCCTATAATAGTCTTTCACTCTTCAGAAGTTTCTCTGGAAGCTGAGAGTTGAGATTGGTCATCAATTACTAAGAATTCAATAAATGCCTTATTGATAACAAGTTCCTCTTCCCAAAAGATCTGTTCTTTTCCAATACCTTTCTACTGCCAAAATATTTTTCATATTTGATTCAAAGTATGATTTTTGACAACTTGATATTCATCCTGAAGATAAATTTAAAACTGCATTCTATATTCTAAATTTTCACTTTCAATGGACTGTATGCCCTTTGATTTGAAAATTGCACCTTCCCTATTTCAAAAAGCTATGAGTAAAATCTTTGAACCCTTTTTCCTCATGTCTTGATCTATATAGATGATATTCTCTTGTTTTCTGACAATCATGAAGATCATATCAAATTGCTTCATAGTTTTCATGCATTAGTCCAAAAATACGGAATCATGCTTTGTGAGAAGAAAATGAAGTTACGTACTTCTGTAATAGATTTTTTGGGCATACATATTTCTAATGGTTCATTTGTACCTCAACCTCATTTAGCCACAAGACTCCAAGATTTCCTTGATAAAATTCTTGATAAACAACAGCTTCAACAGTTTTTGGACCCTCCTCCTTGGTCAGATATTTTCACTCAAGCTGTAAAGAGTCTGGCTGGACCGTCGGAAGAAAGCCAGCTCTGGAGAAGAAGATCTCGATTTTATTATTATTATTATTTAAATCTTACCTCAAAACGATATCATTTCATAATAGAATGATGATTTTATCCCTCACATGTATTACATGTGATTGATTCCATCATGTGAATGGTCAGAAATTTATGGTTAATTTTACCCCTCATATGCATTGCATGTGATCGATTCCACCGTGTGAGTGGTCAGAAATTGATGATTGAGACAATTTTGATTACCTGTAAAGATGTAAGGAACCATTATGATTGAAAAAAAACTTAAGTAATCGAATATTTTTTTGCCTAAACTTGTAAAATCAAATCGATTAAAAATCCTATATAAAATAAAAAATTCTAGTGTGGAGTTTTTTTTTTTTTTTTCTTTTTGGTGGGTTAAAACCAAAACTACATGCACCTGAAGACTGAATTAACACAGTATGCTCAGTTCCAAAATTCAGACAAAAGAATTCAAAACGAGATCATTGAGTTGGAGAAATGAGTCAAGAATGGGTCCCTCCTCGAGAGACATAGACATCGCATTAAATACGGGAAGAGAAATCTCAAAACAGAGTCCAAAATACTGCACTGGTGAATACACATCAAGACAAGACTTTTAGATCAGATTGATGGGTTCAGAATTTTCAACAAGTTTGTGGTAATCTTAATGAACAAGCGTTCCGTTCATCCTCCAATCATTTGTTACCCTTTTAGCTTTTTACTATTCTAATACTGTACTTCCCATCAACTCAAAAGAGCATAAACCAAATTATTTCTCCAACCAAACGTCGTTTTTCTCTTTTCTTTTGCACGTCGAATCTTCTGCAGTAAGATATGTCTTATTAAGTTTAGAGTATACAGTTATATAATTTTATTTTTAAATTATTCGAACATATCGTTTAAGTATCCAACCAAACATCATTAAAATCATAATAACTTCCTTTTTCCTAAAGAAAATTATGATATCAGTTAAGTAAAATTACTCTTGCAATACATATTAAAAAGCTTACACATAACTTTCAATTATTTTTATAAATATATTTTACAAATTAAAAAGATAAAATAAATTCTAATGGTATTTAATTTTTTCAGACATAAAAGTTTTTCATCAACATATTTAGAAGTGTCACATAAAAAATATTAAAAAATTTGAAGTCATATTATTGTTGTGATTGAAATAGGTTCACATCGACATTATCTATCTTGGAATTTTGTAGCCATCTAAAGAAATAAATAAATTTTGTTTGTTTTGTTTTTTAATGAAAAATTAAGTTTGCAAACTCCAAGATTAGGACAGGGTGTAATGTCTAGTAGACAAATGACATAAGTGATTTACTCGAGTACAAATTGACATAAGTTTAGTCTAACACGAACAATGAAAGGACAATGAATCAAGACTAAAAATCTTCAAAAAGGCACCATATGTCAGTTCCATCTCAATTCCCTACAGGTCTTTCAGAATCAGAAGTAAGTTAGTTGGCATGTCTTTTAAGTCTGAGAAGTGCTATCACATGATCAAGGAAATTCTGAGATAAATTATGACTATTATGAATTATTTTATAATTATATAATTAATATATAAATGTATCATAAATATGAATTTTATTATGTACACATATTTATGTATACCTGTATATACCATTAGTGAAACGATATCGTTTCAAAGTAAAAGGACGTCATTTCACTAATGATGCATATAGATACACATAAATAGATGCACATAATAGAATTCATGGTATCAGAAATTATGAATGTGTATAAAAGATTTGAAACCAGACGAATAGGAGCAGCTGCAAAAGTCAAATCAGGCGAAAGAAAAAATTGTGCTGAGACCTTTTGGAAAATTAATTAGAATTGATAAATGCGCATCAAATCAGTTGTCTTTTACACTAAACATTGCATGTTATACCTGTCTCTTGGATGCATTGGTACCCCTTTTTGAAGGGTTAAATTTAATAGTCATCCTCCTCCATCATTAAATATAAATTATTTTAATTCATTTTTATCCTTATTAATTATAAGTTATTATAGTTAATTAATTAGATATTTAAATATATTTTTTTTATATTATCCCTCTAATAATGTACATGAAATGGTATTTACAATTTTCAAAGAATGATTTGAGGGTATTCACAATTTTTAAAGAGTAATTAAAGGATATTTTAGGGAGAAAGGAAAAAGTTTTCTTAATTTTTATAAAATGACCGTTAGTGATCTACATTTAGTGATTAAAGAGTAATCGTGACTAATTAATGATACTACTTTTGCACTTTAGATCTAATTGAAGCCGACATATTCTCTTTATCCGTCCTAAAACATGGAGCAATTTTTATTTGAAATCTAGAAGAGAAAAACTACTTCATTGATTGGGTTTTACCTAGGGGTGTGAATAAGATAGAAATTATTTGCAAACAAATGGGTTTGGCTTGGTAATAGCTCGACTTTCTTACTAAATGAGCCAAGTCGACCCCGAACCCATATATATTCATTTATTTAAGTTTGCACATTTAAAAAAGCTTTTAATACATATAATAATTTTTATATATTAGTAATATGATATCGTCTATTTGTTATATACTTTGTTTTACATATGCATACAATTTGATTTTAATCCCGTAAATTGGATGCTTTAGTTTCTTATTTCAATAAATATTTAATAAGTTACTTTTAAGTTAAGAACTGAAAGTTTATGCATGATATATAATGTGAGAATTTAATTATTAGATATTTTTCTTACTTACTTTACATAGATACCAATCAATCACTTTAGAATTCCACTTTAAATTTCAAAATTTACCTCCAATATATAAGAAAATTCTTGTTTTATTTGGGAGAATTATTATTATTATTATATATTGTTAATATGTTAAATCATCTTGTTTGTCATGACAAGATCGAGATTTTATCATTTCAAACACTCAATTGAATCATAAGATTTGTGTCAAAAGAATTACAATTAGTTATATTTCACCAATTTAGGAGAAACTTGTGATGCAAATTTGATCAATTTGTCATGACATGACTTGTGATTTAAATAATTCTAGTGTTTTTTATTTTTATTCAAACTTTAGAGACTTATTAAAAAGATTTAGATATGAATGTGTTACATAAATGAATTTGTTCTTAAATAATATTATTATAAAATTTAATTTTATTAATTTTTTTTAAGCTTAAATGAGTCCGAACCTAAACTCACGAGCATTCCTTATATGGAAAGAGTAGAGCTCAAACCTAACTATTTAAGCTCTTGAGAATCAGAGCCAGAACCCTAAAAAATATAAATGAACCATGTTTAAGCTTAGTAGATTCAAATTCAGTTCGACTCGTTTTAGCCCCTAACTTTCGCTGTCTATATGTGCTTGAAAAACTTAAAGCATCACTTGAGTATTACTCCCTCTATCAGTTGATATAAGTTATTCTAACCAATTTTTTTCGTTACTAATTATAAATCATTGTTGTCAATTAATTAAGTAATTAAAGATGTTTTTTCCATATTACCCCTTTGATGATACACTCATAAAATAATGCTTATATTTTTTAAAAGGTAATTCAAGGGAAAAAAAATTACCTTAAATTAAAAAAAAAACTGTCAAAAAAAGAAAAAATTTATAGCACTTTGTTATTCGAGGTTGGACACGGAGCTTGTTGGAACTGCTGGTACCATGCCGCCATTCTAGAGTAAGCATCCACGGTCATAGGCTGCGTTAATTAATAAAAGAAATGAATCAATTATATTAAAGAAAATTAATTAATTAATTTCTCAGACAATCCAAGAGAGAATTCGTGCCCCTTCTAATTTACCTGAGTTTGACAAGCCAGGCATGCAGCAGATAAATTATCTGCCATTGCCGAAGTACACGAAGCTGCCAGACGATCGGCAGGGCCAGCGGCATCCCATGTCACCGGAGCCGGGACAAAGGCAGCCGGAGGCAAGAGATGAGGTGCGGCTGGAGACAATCCAGCAATGTTGCGACGTCCGGCAGCCAATGCGTTGATGTCCATAACATGACCTAATCCGGCCATTCCCATGTTCCCTCCTAAGCCGGCGGCCGCCATCATAGACATCTGAAGTTGCTGTTGCATTGCCAGGGGCATCATCATGGATGACATGTTCATTCTGTTCATCATCTGAACTTGAGCTTGAAGTTGTTTCAAATATTCAATTACTTCATCAAGCATTGATGCTTTGTCAGTCTGAAAATCATTCAAAGAGCGGGAAAAAATGGGAAAAGAAAAAAAAATAATGATGATGAAGAAAACTGTATATATAATTGGCTGAAAAATTAATTACCATTTCAAGAAACATAAATACTACTACATGACTGCCCAAGGACGACTATGATTGGTTCTTGACATTTCCATTATTGTCGAACGCAAATAGACCCAGAATTCAGAAGTCATCAAAACAGGAGGGATGATGATTAATTATAAAGTTGTACTACCAAAAGTGAAGCCATTATTATTGTGCATTTCCATATTTAGTGTTAAGCAGTAGATATACGTAAATGAAGAAACGGAAGTAGAAAGTAATGATTGAAGGGGAGGCCAATTGCCATGGCCATGGGAGCTGCAAATCTCCGAGGGAGGGACCTGAAGGAGATTATTTATGTGGTAGCAAATGATTGTCATGTCAACCAACAACCGCCTGTCGGCTGGTCTGCAAAGGAGAAAAGGAGATAGATAGCGTGTACATATATGTGGACTGGGATTATTTGACTATTTATATATTTAGGCTGTACCAAATACTACTATTTGGCAGTGCAGGCCATTAGCTCAGATAAATCAATGCCTTCCCGAGAACTGGACCACACCCTGCAGTCCAATTTTTTTTTTGTGCTGTAATCGGTTCTCCTTTAGAAGAATTCGGCCCTCCAAGACCATATTTACATACTCAAATGAAAGCACCATTTTTTAAAAAAGACTAAAATGAAAGAACTAAATTAATTGGAAGAAAGAAGAAAAAAAGAAGTGGATCGAGTTGTTTAAAATAATTTAAATAGGTATCCAAATATGGATCTGATGCACTCTACCAACAGTCTTTCACGGTCCAACAATTAATGAGTTCACAAGAAAAAAAACAACGAGAGAGCTTCAGCATCGATCCTTTCATACCTTACTGGAATTTGGGACCAACTTCTGCAATGTCTTCATTCTTTGATTAATCTTGTCTCTTCTTTTCTACGAAATATATAAATTGTGAACTAATATTAATAGTTTACAATCAGAAGATAAATTTACTATTAGTTTTCTTTTTTTTAATCTTCAATTGAAATTGGCGGGGGGGGGGGGGGGTCAGGGAAACGTTTGCATTTAATCAAACTGCAGATAAGCACAGTGTACATTACATATAGTGGGGGAAAAAGGATTGTCCATCCTCTCTAGTTAAGAGGACAATTAAACCATACTGGCTCTATCCCAAAATAATTATAATATATTTAAAATATCTTTATTTATAATTTCAATTATCTTTTTTAATGTAAATTAAAATTAGAAAAGATATATATTAAGTTAGGTTAATTATTTCAAAAGACTTGTATTTTTCAAATTCATAATTATAAAAATATAACTAATACTTTCGAAAGCGAAAATACTTCTCCTTTTTAATCCACCTCCCTAGTCAAAAAAAAAAAACACTTTGGGGAAAAGAAATTTTATAAATTAATATAATAAATTTTGATAATATAATACCACTTGGGAGTTGGATAGGTTCTAAAATATTGTTATGAAATGAAATTTTTTAAAAGTAAAATCTAGAGGGAAAAAGGGTGGAAGGGGACAATTAAAACAGATTTTAGCTCAAATTAAATTAAAATTAGAGTTAGTCTTCTTTATTTAAAGATAAAATAAAATCAGAATATACTAGTGCTACTGTCACGTTAGGTAAGGCTACAGAGTAAGGTCGTCGGAACTTGAACTAAAACCACGGCTTAAATGAGAAAGCGAAGCTGCTCCAAAGCGAACCAAACACAACTGGTACTAGTAGCATTGGAAAAGTCTTTTACTCCTAATTATAGAAAGTGGGAACAGTTCATTTTGAAGATTCCCACTCCCCAAGTTGGAAAAAAGTTTCAAGATTCTCTTGATTTTGGAGCATATGGTATAATTATAAACTATAAAGTCTTCAAATCTATGCACTCTGAAATGGTGTGTTTCTTCACAGAATCCAACGAATTGGCAAAAAGCTCAAAGGGGGAAAGAGAGAGAGAGAGCTTACGCGTTCGGACTGGTTATGAATAGCGGCGGCTCTGCTCCTTTTCGTTGAGACTGATAATTTCCCGCAACTCCTTTTCTTACCTCCTCCTTCGTCTCCTGCCTCCCTCTGCAAAAAGGGTAACTCAAAATTAAATCTAATTTTCCATTAATTAATTAACCAATAATTACGGTAAATAGACACCAAAATTTCAACCAGTTCTTACCTGATTTCTGCTGTAACAAGCAGAGTCATGATCATCCACCGTTTTGGTGCATTCTTTGCCTGAACTGGTATTTTCCGGCGAGCCCAAAGAATTGGAGGTAAAGCCAGCAGTTCCAAAGTCCAACTCGCGCGTGTCTAGAGTCGTCGTCACCTGGCGGCTGCCCTCCAGCCCGCAAGTGGCACTCCCGGTCACGCTATGGTCAAGCCTGCTGCTCCAGTCCAGTGGAGCCCCAGCCAACCTGCAGGCCTCCCTTTCGTTCTCGAGGGTGGCGGCTCCGCTGCAGGAGCCAACACGAGTCGACGTTCCAATTCCCTGCACAGATTCCAGCACTTGCCCCGTAAACTGCTCTTGATGGTTCCTTATCGGGTTGGTGCAGGGCACTAAGGCATCCATGGTCAACGTAACAGCACCAGTAGCTCCCTGGATTGCCGAGCGGCGGTTGCCCTCGAACCAAGTCATGAGGTCGTCTCCAGCGTGACCGCCGCCGTCAAATGAGGACTTATAATTCTGCGGAACGGTCGTGGCTTGGTTAACTATTGACTCAAGAGTGCCGCCAGCTGGCGACGAGATTCCGGTGGCTTTGTTAGGCAGCCGAGGCTGGCCCAGACCATGCATGGCAATCCGCCCATTTTCCCAGGTTAGCTCCGCTACTTCATAGTCGAACCTGCCAAATGAACATTCGACCACTCACGGTTAATGATTAACAAACCTTGTATGATATGGGTACTAGAAATCAAAGTAAGTAACTTATAATCTAATTACGTTGGAACAACAACGGGAGCCAAGGAATTGGAGTTGGAGTGAGTCCGAAGAGGAGCAACTCTTGGAGGATTATTATCATCAAGGTCCCAACTGGGAACGCACTGGGTCATGATGGTTCTTTTTTTTTTTTCTTCTTCTTCTGAATTTCTTGAATTTAAACAGTTGCCCAACCTCTTCCTTTTGCTCAAAAAGCAGCTATTATTATTATTATGTACCATATAAATCCACTGGGAAGAGAGATATCAAACATTTTGAGCTTTCCCTGGCTTGATTTCGGGTCTGTATGTATGTATATATGATGATGTAGAGGGGTCTGAGGAGGGAGAGAGAGAGCGGAGTGTGTTTAGAAAGGGACCACAACATTAGTACACCAAGGAGAAAGTTCTGGTATTTATGGTTCATGTAGATAAGAACCATTCAATTCGGGGAGAAGGAAAGCAGAGAAAGAATGGACCAGGGGTAGAAGGGGGAAAGGCATTTTCTCATTGGGCAGATATACATATTGCGTGTGGGGTATCTTTTGATGAGATTTCATTGGTGGATATACTAATTTATTTATTTTCTTTCTCCTTGTCTTTCTCTCGTATGTTTTCCTATCTACCTTATTAGCATTAGCTCCAGTTTTGGATCACGAAAAAAGTGTAGACTACCGCATAACGTAATAATAATAATACTGGTACGACTGCTCTCAATCATTAGCTATGATCAAAAGCACATCAAATTGCATACTCCGACTCCACACACACTCAATTATCTTTTTCCCTTCTTCTGTTGGAGTATTCTCATCATTAGCTCTAAGGGTCCTTATTTGAATGAGGCACTTTTCCAATTGCATTTAAAGTTTTAATTTACTTCCAAATTTGAATTATATCTATGCAATTTTCAAACTTCAACATCAGTCTTTTTAGAATTATTGTTAAATTCTCTCTCTATCTTAAAATATAAATTATTTAATAATATTTTATTTATTTTACAATATAGGAAGTCATTTTACAATCGTTAATATTTTTATTCTTACACTCCATTTAATATATTAAAAAATATATATTTTTGATATAATATAACTATATTTAAGACTTGTTAATCCATTTGAAATGACAACCCATGCCTTATATAGATAGTATTAAATATTACTCCCTTTATTTCAAATTATTTATCACTTAAAATTTCTTCACATATATTAAGGTAATTAATATTTTATCTTTTCCAACAACAATATCCCTAATCGTTTACTTCTTCCTCTCTTTTTTTTTTCTTTTTTTGTTTCCTTCATGTCTCTTCCTTTCCTTGGTTAGTTGTATTATTAGAAAAGTTAAGGCATTGACCGGTAAGGATTTATGTTGAGATGGTAAATGTCCATTAAAACAAGATAACTCTTTTAAGGTTATGAAACAATAAATAAGATAATGATTGATTTTTAACATTCATAATTTTTTAAATAGCCTAAAATTCATATTACATGGAAATTGAGATGGTATTGTTATTTGCAATAAGAGTAATGTTGAAAAATTTATTAAGTACTTCTTGAATGTATAAAGGTAACATTGTCAATTGAGGCCAGCTCAACCTTAATTTAAGGTCAAAAGCTTTTAAAAAATCTTGTTTTTGAACTCGTTTCGAAGTCAAAAAGGTCATTAGAGACTTAACTCAATCCAATCCTATGAAGGTATAGGGTTGGAGGGGCTAACCTTTAATATTTTTTCTCTTTCTTTTAATTTAAATAAGAAAATCTATATTATATAATGGTAAAAAGATCCAGCACCCTGAACTTTAAAAAAAATTAGATTTTAACTCTTCAAATTTAGCAGTCTGATTTTTACCCTTTAATTAAAAATGCACAAAAAGGAGTCCTTTTATCCATCTTCGGTGTCTCTCTAGATTTAAACCTTTGAAGTGAAACCCATCTCCCCTAACCATCTTGCTGCCTCCCGTCGCACAGATCCGCTCCTCTGCCACTGCTCGACAAAGCCCCCACTCCTGTACCCACCATTGTCACTGCTCCCCCGTTCTAGATTTATGCCACTTCCTTTGGGAACACAGAAAACTTCGGTTAGCAACCTTTGCACCAGAGGACAAGGAAAAGATGAAGAAGATGAAAAACGAGATTGAAAATTTGGATGGATAAAATTACCCTTATAAAAATTCACACTGATGCCCGTGATGAGTTTCTGTCATTGCTTAATTACTAAAAATGGACAGAATGACTCTTGGTTATGCTTTTTTATAGTTGGAAGGTTAATATTAGACGGCTGAAAATCAGAGGGTCAAAACCCAATTTTTTTTTAAGTTTAAGAGCATTTGAAAATTTTTACCCGTCATATAATATGTTCATAACTTACTTAAAAATTACAAAAAATATCATAGTAAATCATAAAACAAAGATTTTTTTTTTCCAAAACAAGAAAAACCTTTACATTAAAAAAAAAAGTGTAAAAATAAACTAATAATTATCTAAAGAACTAAATGACATTACGCAAATTCTATTTCAAAAAAAAAAACACTTTGAACTGAGTATCAAAATTTCTATTGGACGAAATAAATAATCAATAAACGTAAATTTACATTTTAAAAAAATGAGGCGGTACCGACAAGTCACTGAGTAGAACGAATCCTATGATTTGTTTTCCATAAATAGTACTGCCCTCATTGGCCTACCCCAATACAATCAAAGCCCTCATTAACCCTAGTCCCCATGGGACTGTGGTAAAAGACCTCTATCCATGTGGGGTCAAGAAATCTTAACCCATCCTTCTAAACTTCTAAAAAAATAAAAAATAAAAAATAAAAA
>JAOXNR010054806.1:0-11973 GCA_028571225.1 Parsonsia alboflavescens | reverse complement strand
AATTTGGACCTTATTGCATGTTATGCTAATATGTAAAAATTACTTATTTAGATTATAATATTTTGCACTTTTTCTCAGAAAATGATAGCCATTCTGGGCATAAATCCCAACACCCCCATACAGTCTGGTCCATCCCAAAGGGCTCCAACCAGCCTTCCACTGATGCAAGAAAGGTTAAAGTAGGGACGCCCAAATCCCATGACCAATGGCAACAGTCCCAGGCCACAAAGATCTGGGAGGACTCAGATATCGATGCTGGTTGACCTTATGGAACGAATGGTGATAGCCCTGGATAGGGTGTCCAACAGACAAGATTATATGTCCACTAGACGCACCCCAGAGCCTTCCCAGAGAAGTTCACAACCACCCCGAGGCCAGACAGAATGGGCACAGCCCAGCTAGCCTCCACCCTTGGGGAAGAGGAGTCACTCTTGATCTCAAGAAACACGTTGAGAAATAGGTTAACAGCAAGAAAGGTAACAGAGGGGACCAACCCAGCCAGTTACCGATCTTAGAGAAACCTTGAACCACGGAAAGGGTTACGACTTAAGAGATAGGGTTAACCGAGTAGCCATGTCATGCAGTGAAGGACAGGATATAGTTCCTAAAGAGTAGGGGAGCTCACTACAAACTCCTCTTGGAGCAATTATGCCACCTCGAAGTAGCCTGATCGAAACGACAGGTGAAAACTGTCATGGGGTAGCCCCCAATCCATTGACGAGAGCAGCTCCCCCGGCCAATCAACAGCTGTAGAACATTGTGGACCTTATCGAGTCTTCGTTGTTTGTCCACAGCATTCGAACAGCCAAGATGCCACCAGGTTTTAAAGCTCCACAACTGGAGAAAAAATATGATGGTAGTGGATGAGTACGTCTCCTATATAGAGATGTTCGAGCACCCTGATCACGTCAAGTGCAGAACTCTTCAGTCGACACTAACCAAAAAGGCCCAGTCCTAGTTCAAAGGCATTCCAAAAGTAAGCATCTCAAGCTAGACATAGCTGAAGGAGCTATTTTTTAAAGACTATCAGAGCAGCACGAGGTGCGAAAAAAATATTAACGACCTTTTCCTCATAAAGCAGAAGGTCAATGAGAGCACCCGAAGCTACTACAATCGTTTCAATGACAAGGCAATGGAGATTGCGCAGAAAAATGCTATCATCTACATCACTGCCTTCAAGCAAGGGTTGTAAGGGGAGTACGTGGTCCTCAGACTAGTCGAGGAGCCAATGAAGACAATCAAGGAGCTGTAGACGGTCCTAGAAAAACTGATCAAGGTTGAGGAAATGATGGTCTAGAAGAAGATCCCTGGCTTCACCTCAGCCACTGAAAGAGACAACAGTGGACATCTAAAGAGTCCTCAAAAATCAAAATGGGATAGGAAAAACCCTCACCCCAAAGGAGGAACCTGAGAAAAAAGGAGAAGGACCATCCCACCTCGTGATCACTCTTCTCAAGACGTCATGAGCAGAAATCATGCTGGTCATGCAGAAAAGAGGTCTCCTAAAACCGCCTAGGCCTCTCAAGAGTCCTGTGGCCAAAAGAGATCCAACAAAGCTTTTCCACTGCCACAAGGATCATGGTCACATCATGGAGGATTGCTTTAACCTCAAATGGGAGATTGAAAGGCTGATAAAGGAGGGCAACTTGCAAGTTTTTTTGGCCAAGAATGTGAGTCCTGCAAATCCACCACCAGCAGCCCCCCACAACCCGAGACTTCTAGTTGGCGAGATAAACACTATCGAAAGGAGGTCCAAGCTAGCTCGAGGGGGGAATTCGAAACCATTGACAACGGCACTCCAGATTGACGACTTCTTGGTAAGAATAATTCTGGTTGACATAGAGAGTCCTGTTAATGTCCTGTATCGCAAAGTTTTCGATCAAATGGGAATTGACAGAAGCTCGCTGATGAAGTTAGACATTGCTCTAACCAGCTTCAACAATAGTACAACTTATGCCGATGGAGTCCTGCAAGTCCCAACCATGATCCGTGTGGACAACAGGGAAATCACTGAGATGATGGACTGGATGGTTGTGGACGATCCGTTATGGACGCCCCGGATCTTGCAACACCATCCTAGGTCGACATGACCTAAGGGTCAAAATCTCCCTGCTCAATTACAACATGAGAATCCAAGTCGGAGACACCCGGATCGTCCTTGAATGAGATAGACAAGGGTAACGAGGGAAGCTCGCCAGAGTTCATGCATGAGGAATGCATCGACCTTCCAAGGGAGGATGATCACCTTAGAATCCAGGCAGCAAGTAGAGGAGAGAAAGACTTCCTCAACCCCAAATTCCTCTAACCAAAAATCAAAGGGAAACTAGTGAAGCCTAGTGAGCTCGAAGGGGTTGACCAAGCAATTGCTGAACATGGGGTCGGGCTCAAGCCAAGAGTTAAACCAGTGAAGCAAAAGAAGAGGACCTTCGCCCCCAAGCGTAATGAGGTCATAGCTCAAGAAGTCCAAGCTCTTCTTGACGTTGGAATTTTGAATTAGGTGGTATACCCTAAATGGCTAACCAACCCGGTTGTGGTCCTGAAGAAGGAAGGGACATGAAGAATGTGCGTCGACTTTACCACACTTAACAAGTACTACCAGAAGGACTCTTACCCTCTTCCTAGCATAGACCAGATGGTGGACTCAACAGCCAGGTACCAGCAACTGTGCTTTCTGGATGCTTACAAAGGGTACCATCGAATCCCGATGGTCATTGAGGACATGCAAAAGACCTCCTTCATCACAGAGGTTTGGACCTATTGTTACACCAAGATGCCATTTAGCTTGAAAAACATAGGAGCTGAATTTCGGCGGGCAATGCATAAAGTCTTCAAGAAACAGCTCAGGCGGAACATTGAGATCAATGTGGATGACATAGTGATCAAGTCCAAGACCTCAGAGGATTTTATTGAAGACATCAGTGAAACTTTTAAGACCCTGAAAACTGCTCACATTAAGCTTTATCCAGAGAAGTGCACCTTTGGAGTTCCAGTAGGCGAATTCCTTGGTTTCATGATCTCAAAGAGAGGCATCGATGCCAACCCAAGCACGATCAAAGCTTTGCTAGATATGGAACCTCCCAGAAACCTCAAAGAGATACAAAACTGGGCAGGAAAGATGGTAGCACTGCGGTGCTTCATTAGCAAAATGGTGGACAAAGGGGAGAAATTCTATTATTCCATAAAGAAGCCGAAAGACTTCCCGTGGACTGAAGACTGCAGGCAGAGTTCGTCAGGCTGAAGGATTTCCTGGGAAAGCCCCCTCAACTCATCTTTCCGAGGTCAGGAGAAGAAATCTACATGTACCTAACTGTAACTGAGAAGATAGTCAGTTCAGTCCTATTAGTAGAAAGGTCAGGTTAGCAGTTCCCTGTTTACTATGTTAGTTGTTTGCTCTAAGGTCCAGAGACTAGATATTTGAACCTCGAGAAGTTCTTGCACCTCATCATTATTACTTCAAGGAAACTAAAGCCATATTTTGAAGCTTACCCGATAAGAGTCTTAACCAACCTACCCTGAACTATCAGGCATAACAATGAACTGGTCTCTCAAGCTCTCGGGATATCAAATCCAATTTGAGCTAAGGAAGGCCATCAAAGCTCAAGCTCTCTCAGACTTCGTAGAAGAGTGTACCGGAGCTTTACTAGAGCTCGCTAGCACTTGTAAAGACAATATCTAAACCATGTACACAGATGGTTCCAAGTAGAAAAAAAATTTAGGTGCAGGAATTATGCTGATCGGCACGGAGGGAGTGAGAATCCCTTACCCTATGAAGTACAACTTCCCAACCTCGAACAACGAATCCGAGTATGAAGCTCTCTTAGCAGGTCTAAGGCTTATAAGGTCTCTCAAGGTGCAGAAGCTGCACGTCAAAACAGATTCACAAGTCGTGAACAGCCAAGTCGTCGGGGAATATGAAGCAAGAGAAGACAACATGATCAAATATCGCAAAACAGTAAGGGATATAATGTCTAAGCTTGACTACTTCCTCATCGAACAAGTTCCCAAGGAGCAAAATTTAGAGGCAGATGCACTATCTAAAGTTTACCAAGAAGTGGTTGGAACAAATGCTGAGCTGCTTGTGGAACAATTACATTCTCCCACTGTAGCTCAAGAGGAGGGTTTGGTCATTAAGGATTAGGCAGATTGGAGATATCCAATCTACAGATTCCTTAAGCATGGGGACCTCCCACAAGACCCAAAGGAAGCTCACCAAGTGTGGAGATGGGCACCTAGCTACGTCCTAATAGGAGATGACGAGGTATATAAAAGGTCATACACTTGGCCACTACTTAAATGCTTAAGCAAGAGAGAAGGACAATATGTCATTGAAGAGGTACATAACGAAATATGTAGATGACATATAGGAGCCAAAACTGCTGCCAAGAAAATCTTGAGGACAGGATATTATTGGCCCTCAATGGCTTCAAACGTTGAGGAGGTCATACAGAAATGCACAAGCTGCCAATTGCAAGGGAATAAGTCACACTTACCATCAATGAATTACCAGTCAATCAACACATCAGTGCCTTTTGATAAATGTGGCATTGATATCCTGGAACTTTTCCCAAAAGGAGTGGGGGGGGTATGAAGTTCCTCATTATTGCCATGGAATATTTCACCCGATGGGTTGAAACGGAGCCAATGGAAATAATCTCATCACCAAAAGTCTAATCATTCGTATTGGGAAACATTTTGTGCAGATTTGGCATTCCTCGTGCTATCATATCAGACAATGGACAACACATTCAAGACTTCTGCGAAAATCTCAACATTGAACAGAGGCTGACCTCTATAGCTCATCCCCAAGCTAATAGCTTAGCTGAGGTCACAAATAGGACCATCCTGGAAGGACTCAAGAAGAGATTCACCGAGCTCAAGAAAGAAGGTCACAAGACTGGCTAGCCAGATGAGATCCCAAGTATACTATGGGCATACAGAACCACACTAAGAAAGGCTACTGGAGAAATGCCTTTTAGCTTGTGTTTTGGAACAGAGGTGGTAATGCCAGTTGAGGTTGGAATGACATCTTTAAGACTGACGGAATACAATTCAGTCTTAAACGAGAGGGAGAGAAAGGTAGACCTTGACCTCCTCAAAAAGGTCAGGAACAAAGTAATGGAAACAAATAGAACTTACAAAAGATCAGTTGGAGAAATGGTCATTAAAAGATCAGATGTCGACAAACAAGAACAACTGACCAAGCTGCAAGAAAGCTGGGAAGGACCTTACATAATCCAAGAGGAACCTTGAAGGAAGACAACTCCTAAGGCCTTGGAATGCTTGCCATCTAAAGAAGTTCTATGCAGACAGTTGTTTAAGAGCTTAGGAAGACGAGTCAAAAAGACCTCCCCAAGCTCTATAACGACCTCTACATTTCAAATTCAACAAAACACAGTTTTAAAGCTAAGTTTTCAAGGCCTATATGGATGTTATACCTTTGCTATTTGCCCTAATGCCAAGGCTTATATGGATATTACACCTATGTTATTTGATATTATGCCAAAACAAGTTCGAATACATTTATTGAAAAGATTACAAGTGAATTGCAAGTATGATGCTCAAGGAATTGACAAAGGCAATGAAGCAATTATATATAAAAACACAGCAGGCCACAAACAAACCTCTATGGAATCATTCAATACATGTAGAAAACAAAGAGTTAAAAGGTCCTATTCTATTACAAAATCTCCTCGATTGACTACGAAGGTGAGTAGCCCCTTGAGCTCGAGATCTCTATTGGCGAGCCTCGAGAAGGACTCCTGTGTCGGAAGCAGCCCGAGTCTAGTAAGCCACAGACAGCAATTCCCCAACAAAGTTCAAGAGAGTTGCTTATTGGAATAGGCAATCCTCAAGCCAGCCCTGACCGCAAGGAAGCTGCATAGCACCTTTCTTCCCAAGCCAGTAGCATTCAAGAAGGACCTTAGCCAGACCAAGGAAGTGCAGCCGACCTTAGGCCAGTTGGAAGCAGCTAACACTAGTAGGAAATCCTTATGCTGCCTTAAGTCGAGGGGCAGGAAGGGAAGCTCATTGTAGAAGATCATGTTCAAATTCCAGTCCAGATACCTCTCCACCAGGTTAGGTGAGAGACGGGCAAAAACGAAGTGGAATCTCCATTCTCCTACTAGAGACGAGAAAGGGCTCACCAACCAGTGTTGAGGAACTAGCCTAAGGTACCCCCTGGAGAAGCTAAAGATGGATGGAGCCTCTAGCTTGAAGAAGCACCTGAACAAGTCCATGGACACAGGAATTCTATAGAGATGACAGGTCGCTATGAAAGTGACTATCATCCAAATAAAGTTGGGGACGAATTGAGCCAAGGGCACACCCGAGTAGGAGACTACGTCCAAAATTAAAGGACGAAGGAACGGGAAAAGAATCCCAGCCCCCCTCCCCGAAGGCTGGAGTGGTGGAGGGCTATGCGCCGAACATGTTTACCGTAGGGGCGCTCCGCCCCAGTGGCGGTGGCAATGTCATTGGCTTCCAGCTCCATCCCTATGTGGATCCCGGTGATATCTGTGGGAACTAGAGAAGAAGACTGGGAACTGATCCCGACCTCAGTTAGGTCATAAGCTAGACTGGGCATAAGAAGAGCCTGAGGGAAGAGAGGGGGATCATAGAAAATCCCATTGTCCAATTCCTCGAGTTGGGAGGTTGAAGCGTTAGAGATGGTAGACATTTTTTAGCAAAAAATGGCTCCATCGAAGACTTCAAACAAGCAGAAGCAAGGGAGAAACAAAAAGGAGAAGGCTGATTCAAGAAAGTAAATAAGTTGTAGAAGAGTTCAAAAGGTTCAAAGGATTTCTAATATAAGTGACTTTAGAGGCCTGTTAAAATTCTGGGTAGCAACCGATAAGCCAGAAGTGGTTCATTTTCTCCTGAAGCAAGTGGCCCAACCTGTCTAAAAACAAAGAACTCTTTGTCTTCCCTCTAGCAAGCTGAAGTGGGTCAATCTCCCCAAATATGGAGAGGGTCGCCGGTTCAAAACCCAAAAACACTCCAGCCTCTCCTTCTCAAAATAAAAGCGGGGCGCTTCTGCGAACCTGAAATGGTTGGAATGTTGCGTAAACTGAAAGGGAGCAACTTTCTAGCTTCAGCCATTCCATCAATCTTCCAGGGAATTGAAGAGATGTATCTTCTTCTAGAGAAAGCTGTTGCAAGAAAACAACACAACCTTTCAAGAGCCGCGAGCTCAAGATGGTAGCTCTCAATACCTGAAGGTCAGCCTCACGAGGAGTTAGGAGAAGACAGTTGGACCCTTCAAGGGTCGCGACTTAGAAATGGTAACTCTTAATGCCTGAAAGTCAGATCCACGACTTGAAGATGGTACTTCATAATACCTAAAAGTCAGGTCCACGACCTAGAGATGACAATCCTTAATGCCTGAAGGAAAGGCCCCTGACCTAGAGATGGTGATCCCTAATGCCTGAAGGTCAGACCCGCGACTTGGAGATGGTAATTCTCAATACCGAAAGGTCAAATTGGTGAGTCCTGAGGTACGAGTTTGCAGGGACCTCCTACCACCAACCTCCAGATGAGCACAACAAAGGCCTCACCAGACCATGACATACAACCTTGTGAGTCCCAACCGTGCTCATGTACCTTCCATGCCGCGACTAGGTGTGCGCAACTCTACCAGAGGCCGAAAAATAACCAGCCAACTTGCAGCTCTTGACTAGAGACACGAATGGAAAGGTACCCCCAAAGCTAGTCATTACTAGGAATCAGCGAACCCAGTAGCAGCTACAACTTGAAGACGGTAATTTAGGCACCACCGACCTCTGAGCTCGCTAGGCCTAAAGAGGGGTAATGATGGGAGATATGGGAACAATCTGAACAAGTCAACACAGACAGGCAAGACTTGGACAAAAGTCAACCCAAATGGGCCCAAGGCCCCATACCTTCAATACCTGAAAGTTAGACCCATTGAAGTCAATAAGGGATAGGTGGACGGCAGCCAGCTACCACCGACATCCCAGGTCATTGACCTACAGGTTCCTGACCTCCTAAATGAGCTTAAGAGAGGCACCACCAGACCTCGACCTACGAAATGGTAACTCCCAACTCGTCTCATAAATCTTCCATGCCATGACCAACTGTGTGTGACTTATAATCACTCTCAAGAGCCAAGGATCACTCACCCCGACCTCACTAGAAGAGATGTTCGAGACTCTCAGTATCCACAGGGAGGTTGCAAAGTTGGTCTGAAGGTCGGTTAGCAAGCTTGTAGCTCTCAACAATGACGTGAATGGCAAGACCTCTTGTCCTAGGGAAACTCCAAGATTTTTTAGGAGCAATTGGCAGGATTCAACAGAATCCCACAGCTATCCTAATCGCCTACTGTTACGGAAGGTAGAGCTGAATCCAGAATTTAATTGATTTTCCCCATGGCTACTTAATCAAAAACACACAATCCGTCTAGGAACAGGCAACTAAGGCAGTCGGAACATGACAATCTTTCTGACAACCATCTTTACCTTAAATCATCTCTTAGAATACTAACTTAGGCAGCAGAGCTCTTTCCTGGGCAACACCCCCGTTCGGTGACCATTTTCTCTCATTTTGTCAGGCTGCTGATCGAGAAGCTCCATCAGGATTTGTGGGGTGACTCGCTGCTCACTTTTGAGCCCCATCACAAAGAATTAATATGCTTGAAGAATTGGTAATATATAACTTGTCTCGAAAAATTAAGCACATAGGCACAAGCATGCTCTTTTCCGAATGATCCCTAACAAGTTTAGGATCTAGCATATCATTCAAGAAGCTCATAGAGACATTCGAATTTCTTTCACATGCTTCATTCACAATTCTACAATCATATTTTAGCACAAATGATTCCTTAACAACTTCAAAATCCATAAAAGCTATCACACGACTCATAGAAGTTTAAGACATTCTTTCTCTAATCAAGGAATCACTATGTCCTAGAAATTCACAAATAGCAACTTGTTCATGAACAACACAAGCATTTCCACCGCCATGTTTAGCCTTAGAAATCATGTTTTCATGCTCAAGATTCAACATTCTATCACCAATAGTGGAGACAAGAGTGTACCACTTTAACATAGCACTCGTCCTTGTCTTCCTTCAACTTGTTTAGGCCTTCAAAAACCTAAAATTTTGACACAAGAACACTAAAAAAAGAGTGTTCAATATTAGAAATGAGTATTGAAATCTCCTTGTTCATCTTGAAGATCAAGGCACTCTCATCTCTCTTTCTTTCTCATAAGCATTTTCATTTTCTTCACTCAAATCTTTTCTTTCTATGACACAGTCATTTGTTTTTCAATCACAATATTCTTTTTCATCTCTCTTTACCTCTCAAAATCTTTTTCAATCTCCTGCTCTTCTTTTTCTTTTCTCTCTTGTTCTTTTTCTTTCTCATTTTTCACAATGGGAACCCCTTCTTTCAGTTCATGGGACTCTTCTCCATCATTTTTCACTTATATCTGTTGAGCTTCAAATTTATCAAACACTTTGAGGACAGAACTCAAATTTTGATATGTATCTCAATAATTCAAAGCCTATGGTCTTCAAATTGGCATAAACAATCGGAAATTCAATTCCAATTCATCATCAAATCAATCTCTACTCAACAATAGTTAATAGCACAAGAGATATGAACTTGAGTTCAACAACCCAATGATTTTTCACTCTTTTTTTTGGCACTTTTTGTGAAGAATTCTTTTTACGCTTTGTTTTATGAGCTTTTGATCTTTCTTTTTTTTTTAGTTTTTCTTTTGTAGAGAGAGAGGATAGAAGTAGAAACACCAAACACATCGAATTAGCCCTTCTTTTTTCCCTTAGTCTTAATTAATACAATCACATAGAGATCACAAAAGAAGAACTAAGACAAATGTAAAGGAACAAAACAAAAATCAACATAAGAACATAAGATTTCAGAGAAAAAAATAAGATCGTAACACTTAAAACAAGAAAGCAAGTAAAGATAGGCAAACCTTTGATGAAAACCTGGCTTTGATACCAAGATATGATGTGATTTCTTGAAGGTTGAAGGTTTTAGGATTCATACATGCAAGAAATTAATCAAAGAAAAGAAGGACTCATCAAAGGTTCAAGGGAGATTGGATTGACCTTTGTTGGAGATTCGACAACAACCAAAACTCTTGATTTGGTAGACAATTCAACACTGCACCCCAAAGTGATTGAATGCCCTAAATGAAGTGGCTCAAGAACCCAAAGAGGAACTGTCAAGAACACTCATTAAAGATCATGTTTGAGCTTTAAAAACTCATCACTCAAAGTGTTTACATGTTTGTGGGTAGTTTGTGAAAAGACAAGATAAGGAGTATTTAAACTCCAAAACCTTAGAATAACCTACACATTTCGTGCTAGGGGTGTAAATACTAAACTTTTCTTGATACAAAGTCCAAAAGGCAAGAAGAAAGCATAAAAATTTGTTAAAACGGGTCTACAGGTCAGGCTGGCAGAATCCGGCTCCGGATGGAGGACTGGATGGCTACTGGTTGTGATGAGCCAAAGCCGAATGGATCTTGGTCAAGAGCCAAATCCCCCTTCTTCCAGCCTTCCATGCCTCTTCTTTCACTCTTGGCTCCATACTTTGTGTTGCATTCAATTTACACTCTTTGTGGACTTGAACTAGGGTCTTTTAGGCACATTTACAAGCCTTCAAACTCTTCAAATGAGTCTTTCACTTTGATTATAATCCAATGCTCTTGAACTTGGTCTTCATATACAAGCTTAACTTCATGAAACATGACTTCATCTTCAAGTTGATCTTCTTGATTTGCTTCAATGCTATCCTTTCCTTCTTGATCCTTGAATGCACATTCTTGTATTTGAAATACAAGTCATTATAAAGGAACTTCATTGCATTGAGCTTGTAGCCTCGTAGGACATCACATGAGGGACCATCTTTAGAAGGCAACCATGAGCCCTCATTCATGAAAAATAGGTCTTTATAAGTAAATTTTCTTCCATGAATTCTTTCTTCATTGAAACCCTCCATGAATGTCATCCTTAATGATTCCATTATTTATTTGATTGATCCTTGGTATCTATCAGATTCAACAACAACCAATCTCTTGATTTGGTAGACACTTCAATAACTCACCCCAAAGTAATTAAATGCCCCTTTGTGTAGTGATCCAAGAACCTTAAGAGGGAACTCTCAAGAACACTCAAGAAAGATCATGTTTGATCTTAAATTTGATTGAAATTACAATGGAATAGTGTTTGTCTAAAAGTTGTCTTCAAATTACTAATAAGAGATTATTTATAGTCTAGGTAGTAACTAAGTCTTGTAAATGGTCAAAATATCTTAAAGAACACTAAAAATAAGTTAAAAGACCCAAAGAAATGAAGAAAAGTCAATAAAAATTGGGAAAAACATTGCATTAAGTGAAAAGGAAGTAGCATGATTCGACGCCAGCTTGAACTGGCAAGCACCAGATGGAAGCGCCTGCTTATCATTAGAAATCGAGTAGAGGGCATCCGGTGCACTGATCCAACGCTGGATGAGTACGGTGCAATGTCGGATGGAGCTTTCTGCGTCCTCGATCTCGTATTCTTGCCTTTCATTAATGCCATCTCCGAAATGGTCCTTGCCAACTTCATTCCATGCCTTCCTGGGCTTTCAAACTTGGACTCCAAGGTCCCCAATGACTTGTTCTTCATTCAAAAACCTCACATCATCATCCTCAAGGCCTTGAACCTTCCACAAGGTGTAATCCTTCCTTGTTTCTTCATCATCAAGCTTTATCTCCTTGAAGATGACTTTAAAGTCAAGTAATTAGTCTTGATTTTGTATGAATGCCACCAATGACCTCTTCATCCTTAATGCCCTTGCTCTTGTAATAGGTCCCGGAGGCATTGTTGGAGCTTGATCTCTATCAATAAATGAAATAACTATATTGAAAGGACACATAACCCTTATTTTGCGATCCTTAGGACGAGTGTTCATTGCTATCTTTACATAAATCATTGCAAATTGAT
>JAOXNR010054805.1:0-11974 GCA_028571225.1 Parsonsia alboflavescens | reverse complement strand
TGGGTATAGGATGAAATTGGGTCAACCCATTTGGGTAGAAATGAAATGTTTATAGAAAGTGAGTAAAATTGAAATTGAGTCAACCCATTTGGATATATTTGGAAATTAATTGGATTTAAGAGGTAATTAGTGTTTTCTTTCTTGGTTAAACTAAGAAACGTAAGACATTTTAGATGCATATCAAGATAGTTAAGCTACTTATCTACTTACTTTGTTGTTTTCATTTGATTGTGTTTATGTCAATTTCAAGATAGGAAAATTGACATTTTTCATCAATTAACGTTTTATGTATTATGACTTTCATTCATTAACTTTTTTTTTTTTTGTGTCTTTTCGATCCTTCAACATTTTTTTTTTTTTTTTTTGTGTAAGCAGTAATTATGATGGGAAATCAAGTTTTACAACTTTATCTTGTCACCGGAAAGGAACATTTTTCTCAATACATATTATATTTCACTCTGCCCATTTTATGACTCAGCTACAGCTCACTTATACCCATTCGTTTTCTTACCCAAATCGGGTTAAAAATCCCCCAAGTTGATCCGTCTTCTTCTTCATCCAAACTGAAATTCCTTCGTCCCTCCAAATTCAGGGGCTTTGGCTTAGGGTTTTCTGAAGCCTCTCTCTTTCTCTCTTAGTTTCACACACTTCACTCGCAGTGCAAAGTGTTTTTTTATCTTTCAATTATTCAATTGTCGGATCTAGTTTATTTATATGGATTTTCAAAATTAGAATCAAGTAATCTTGCAAAGATTCTTCTGAAGCCTCTGAGCTTATTGATATACTTTGATAAAGCTATTTTTATAGCGGGAATCTAGAAAGAGAAAATGGCCATTTTGAATCCATTTGATCTTTTGGGTGATGATGATACTGAGGACCCAAGCCAGTTCAATGCTGTTGCTCGGCAGAAGGCTCTGCCTGCCGTTGCGAAGAAAGGACCTGTTTCTGCTCAGCCAGCCAAGAATCCTGCTCAGGCTAAACTTCCTTCAAAGCCCCCTCCTCCAGCTCAGTGTTCTTAGTGTAATTGCAATGATAAAGAGGAGTGGAGCATAGCCAGTGTTCTAGTATGTCAGAAAGTGGTTGATTTCTTCATTGCTGCGGCCTATTTTTCAATCCCCATTGAGTTACTATGCTTTATTAGCTGCTCAAGTGTGCCGTTCAAATGGGTGCTTTCTCAATTCACTGCATTTATAGTTCTATGTGGATTAACTCATTTACTTATTGGGTGGACTTTAACTCTTTTCAGCTGATGATGGCCCTCACCATTTCCAAAATTCTTACTGCCCTGATATCTTGTGCAACTACTATAACTTTTATCACTCTAATTCCTATTCTTCTGAAGATAAAAGTCAGAGAATTCTTTTTAAGACAAAATGTATTTGAGCTGGGCCAGGAGGTTGGGATGATGATGAAATTGAAAGAAGCAAGCTAGCATGTAAGAATGCTCACCCAAGAAATTAGGAGGTCACTTGATAAGCATACCATTCTGTATACTACTTTGGTTGAGCTTTTGAAGAGATTGGATCTCCATAATTGTGCAATTTGGATGCCTAATGAGAATAGAACAGAGATAGAGTTGACCCATCAATTAAGTCGTTGTCGATCAGATGAACATCAACGTGCACTACCTAATTAATGACCACGATGTACTAGAGATGACAAAGAGCAAGGGACGAAGCAATTTCAGTTCGGATGAGGAGGAAGACCGACCAACTTTGGGGAATTTTTAACCCGATTCAGGTAAGAAACGGGTGGGTATAAGTGTTTTGGGTGGGTTATAAAATGAAAAAAAAAAAAAATATTTGGACAAAAATGCCCCTCTCCGGTGATCAGAAAAAGTCATAAAATCCAATTTTCACTTCTCTCATAATGACTGATTGCACCAAAAATATTGTTGAAGTATTAAAAAAAAAAAAAAGTTCGGATGAAAGTTGCAATAGATAAAAAGTTAATGGATGAAAAATGCCAATCTTCCTTTCAAGATACCTTTTTGGATGATCATCTTTGAATTATCATGTAGATTATATTAGAAATTTTGGTTAATCTTTGATATAGAAATTAGAATCAATAAGTTGTAAAAGTATTTAGACATGAACCTGTTTGGTACATGATCTAAGGTTGGAAGTTTTGTCCAGTTGTATGCAGTTGCCGACTGTTTGATTAAAAGCATAAGCAATAATATCTGGTAAGAAATATAATACACATACCACGAAGATTTAGCAATTCTGGATATTCTTGATTGCTGCAATTTGCACTGAACCTTGAGAAGTATTGCTGCAACTTTATCAGCAATGGTAAGCATCAGAACTTATAACTTTCCACTGTAAGACATTTTCATGTAGGGGCCAAATATTGGGTGTTGGGATTTTTTTTTAGATAGCTGACCGAGGTCAGAAGTAGACAAATTTTGCACATGAGCATTTTGACTGCTATTCAATTTTCATCCTGATTTTTGACAAAAGGCATTTTAATAAGTTCCTTTCTCATCATTGGAACTAGTATCAGCTGTTTCGAGGTTTAGTTCGATATCATCTCTTTCTATACTCATATACTTTGCTTGTCTTCATGTTTCTTTAGATATGTGTTTCCTTGTTGGAGATCATCTTTACTCGTGTTTGTAATAGTTGCTGAATAACATTTTGCTTAAAGAACCTTGATTTTGTTCATTAATCCTAATAACTTTTTCCCTCCCCCCTCTCTCTTGTGATGTTATGATAAGATGTATGATATAAAGCTTGGAATGAAGCAATAAGAGTCTGAAGAGTTTTTTTTTTTTGGGGGGGGGGGGGGGGATGGAAACATATTCTACATTTGGTATGGTTAGTATTTTCAGCAACTGGAAAGGATTTAAGAAATTAACTATTTGGAAAAGATTTTTATGATGCAATAGCCAGTCTCAGCAAACTGTGTGGGTTGATTAGCAGTCTCCTTTGTTCCATTCCTTCAGTGAAACAGTTAAACCTTTAGTTGATTTTGGTCCTGGCTATAGGCCGGCCTCATAGTATGGAGTTGTTGTCTAATCCTTTCAATTATTGATAAATCAACAATATCTTGACTAGGGAAGCAAACTATTTATGGTTCAACTGCTGAGACATGGACTTCACTTGTATTAGTAGTTTTTGTTAGACTTATTTACAAGTCTTTGATGAATTACATTAATTAAATAGATATTATAAATAGATTGAGCCCGTGATTTAGATAATCCATAATAGGCTGGAAACTCTAATTCTATTCACAATTGGTGAGGTCCCTAATTTCACCCTATTTAAGGACTAATAGCCCCATTGAAATTTAATCATTTAGTTTTCTCTCACAATGAAATTATTAGGGTTGAAGAAACATAAGTTTGTTTTTTTAGTCAAAGTTCTTTTCTTCCTTATTTGGTGCAATATGTCAACCGGTGATTCTGATCCAGGTATGTCTATATAAACCTATATTATATTTGCTATAATCTTTGTCTAATTATTTCAATAGAGGTGTGAGAGCTTGGGGTTATAGTAATATAGTTGGGTATTCTAGTTGGCAAATTTCCAATTTTTTGGGATTATTAAATTTTGTCGTTATGGGATTTTTGTTTTAATTTTGAAAACTTATTGCCAAAGAAAACTTGTAGGGTAAATCGCAAAATTTTCTCTCTTCAACTTGATATTTTCTTTTGAGTTATTAGACCACACTCTAACCAACTGAACTACCTAAGTTGCCTCTAATCTTTTTTTATTCATCTCGTTTGTGCAAATTATTTTAATTATGAAAAATATATATTTGTAAATTTTATTCACTCTTTTTTGGTAAATATTTGCATATTTGAAATTTCATCTTTGAAGAGTGATATTTGTTATAACTAATGATTTAGAATTCATCTATCATGAACCTAATCTAGGTTATATTTATTTTCTCAATATGTTATCTTTATTGATTTATCAACTTTGTAAATTTATGAATCTATGTTATATTGGTAATTTTGTATTCTATTGACATAATTTTATCGATTTTATATTTGAAACTTTTGTGAATATTTTAGACTTTGATATTTTATTATCCTATCAATATAAATTGTTAGAGCCTTAGCAATAAACCAGTTCCTGTAGCTAAAAGCCCGTTGGCGTTTGAGGCAACGATTTCCCTGCAGCTAGCAAGAGTATCTTAGTTCTCCCTATCAGTGAGAACTAAGATACTCGATAACCCATGCCTGTGGCTCTAGCAACAAAAACTTCCCTTGCAGCTGACTATATCCCTATTTCCTACTCTCAGAGGTCGGAAATAGAATCGGATGCAGTACCTTCTCCCCCCAACCCATATTTTCGATTGAAAAGAGGAAATAGAATAGGGTCAGTACAAAAAGGTAGCTTCGCCCATACTTGAATATTTTTTTACCCTTTACCGTGATATTGGTGGTGTATACTCTAATCCTTCAGTCTGAAGTTTAGGGCAAAGAAGCCCAAAATCACTAGTATGGAGCCACCTTCTTTGCCTGCGTGTCTATTTCCTTTGGAGCTAATCCCCAAACTGAGGGGAATACGACCTGTGGCATACTCCAAATGATGTACCTCGGTCCGAGGTTTTAATTCCTAACCCGTATAGTACGTCAATCAAGACCTTCTTGACCTATTTGTTTTGGCCTTATCTAGTGCTTAGTCTCGGTTCGCTAGTCCCCAGGATAACCTCATATACTAACCTTTAGGTACCCTAGATGGGGACTAAGCAAGAATAGGGTTCTTTGATCATATACGATAACCCATTTGATAGAGAAGAGATGGTACTTAGAACACTACCTTAGGGAAGAAACTAGTGCTTTTCTTTTCTTTTCAAACAACCACGTATAAAAAGAAACCCTAATAAGGTTTTCTTGAATGCATGAGTCTTTGTCTCCCTTTAAGGGGGATTGAGGGGGGAAATCGACCTTATTAAGGGAAGTCTTGTAAGGAAGAATACTAGTATGTAGCAAGACTGATGCAGAGAAAGTTTTTATGGAAAGAGTCCCATATTTAACAGCAGTTGACGGTTTGATGTATGCTCAAGTGTGCACTTGTCTGGACATTGCTTATGTTTTAAGTGTACTTGGTAGATATTTGAGCGTTCCTAGTGTGGATCATTGGAGTGCTGCAGATATCTTCAAGATACAAAAGTTTACATGTTGACCTTTCGTAAATCTGATCAGCTTGAAGTCATTGGTTAATCTGACTCTGATTATGCTAGCTGCTTACCAAATGATGGCAAATCCATTTCTGGTTATATATTTATGATGAGTGGAGAAGCTGTTTTGTGGAAAAGTATTAAACAAACACTTAAAGCTACTTCTACTATGGAGGTAGAATACATTACTTGTTTTGAGGCTACTCATCATGCCTTATGGTTAAGGAACTTAATTTCTTTATTTTGTGTTGTTGAAAGTATATCCAAACCCTTAATCATTTATTATGATAATAGTTCTGTCGTGTTCTTCTCTCAGAGAAATAGATCTTCTAAGAGATCTAAGCATTTTGATATAAAGTATCACTTATTGAAATAAAAGATTTGTGAATTTCATATTCAAATTGAGTATATGACTATAGATTGCATGTTAGTTGATCCAATAATCAAAGGCTTACCTGTTGGAGTCTTTAAGACTCATGTGACTCATATGAGAGTTGTTGTTTTTGATGCCTTAGTTTAATAGGAGTTTGATTCTTCTCATACTCTGAGTTTTGTAACTTTTGGTTCTTGTGTTTAAACCATTTGTTTTGGATACATTTCTCATAACACTTCGTATTCCATCTTTAATAGTTTTTTAAAATTGACCTGAAATATTATATCCCTATTAGATTTATATCCGTATTTTCTTTGTTTTAGTTTCATTACTATTAATTTGTGATTGGATTAATGTTATTCAAGTGGGAGATTTTTGGACTTATTTATAAGTCTTTGATTAATTACATTAATTAATTAATAACTTAATTAAATAGTTATTATAGATGGATTAGGTCTGTGATTTAGGTAGCACGTAATGGGATGGAAAACCTAATTCTGTTCACGGTTGGAGAGGTTTCTAACTTCACCCTATTTGAGGACTAATAGCCCCATTGAAATTTAGTCATTTAGTTTTCTCTCACAAGAAAATTATTAGGGTTGAAACTAGTTATTCCTCTCAATAGAAAAATAAGTTTGTTTCTTTAATCAAATCAAAGTTCTTTTCTTCCTTATTTGGTGCAATATGTCAACCAGCGATTCTGATCCAGATATGTCTATGTAACCTTATACCATATTTGCTATAATCTTTGTCTAATTATTTCACCAGTTTCCTCATCCAAACAGATTTATGCTCCTGAAAGAGGTCATCCACCTGACAGCACTGAGATAACTAGCATGTTCATGGAGTCCTTTGTGATACCATTGAGTTTGTCAAACCTGGAATTAAATTTGTGGTTTGGGTTATTTCACATTTATTCATTCGTCAGTCACTTTCGGACTGGTTGAGTTGTCCTATAGTTCTCCTGCACCCCATATTCTATTCAGATGATGAAGAGGTAGATGAACATGCTGTTTCTCATGACATGGAGACTGAAGAAATATCTACGGAAGCAAGATTTCTTCTTTCTATTTTTTGACATTACATATTAAAGAGACCTTTGATCCAGTTTCTACCATCCCATTGCTTTTTATGAGTATAGTTGATCTAATGTAAAGTCTATAAGTTATAGCAGCCTTGGAAGCAACTGACTGCTTTCCTAGCTCATAAAATCAATTGTGACAATGTTATTTTTGGATGAAGGTTCATTTCCTACTGCAAATGGTTTGAAGGTTTTGTTAGTTTGCATACTCTATATAAATCAAATCAATCTTAAGTTAACCTTAACTTTGGAGGGTTCAGAATCTTGGAGCTGTTAGAACTCAGGGCATTGATGATGTTTTAATGAAACTTGAAGTGTTCAGACGGTAGGCATAATATTATTCCATGCTTTTGGTTATTTTCTGAATCAGGGATTAGACAAGGGATGCTAGCTTTTTACTTTTAGAACCGGTCCAAAAAGAAAGGTAGCAAGTGATTTATGGCTAGTCACGTTCTTTAAGAGCACCTTAGCTCGTTGTCCATGAGAGGCCTTCTTATCTGAGAAGATTCAGTTTACTGCAGAGATAAAAATGAACCCACTTAGCTTGGTCGGAGAATTTTGCTCCTTTAATGCCAACCTTACAGAGTGTTGCAGTACAGATTTTGTGCCAGAGGTCCACCAACATTGTCGTCTGCCATTAGAGTTGCAATAATGCTTCTTGCTGAAAAACAATGTAGGTAGGTGAGGAAATAGAAGGGTTTCTGTTTGCATGACACTATCATACCTTAGAAGAAGAAAATTCAGGCAGCTCTAAGGAGCCTAGACTTCTAATTAATTTCTCTTCTGCAGTTAACTTGTCATAAATCCGTCATCCGGTAAAGTAAGCTTGCAAACTACATGACAAGATACTAGTCCCGGTCCATTGTTTTCTTTCTTCAAATGATAACATTGGGAATACTGAATAAGTGAAGGTAGTGCTTGTAAACTGGCAGCAATATCTTGTCAACAGTCATTGCTTTGAAAGCAGTATTATTTATGTTTCTCATTTTCAGTGACTTGTTTCAGTTAAAAAAAAGATAGTGAAAAATGAGACTTTAGAGCAGGTGGAAATCTAATATTATTATCAAATCAGGAGATCCTATCTATTATCATGTTATTGTCCACGTGATTAGCTTATTATTGAAAAGTTGTGTTTACGTTCAACCCCTCACGATGAGATTAGTAGATCTGTTAACTCGAATCCTTATCCTTTTTTATGATTTTTTCTTCTTCGTTTCATTTATTTGCATTTCTTTTCTGTCCTGCTTTGCAGACTATTGAATGAAGAATCTGCTCCTGAACTTCTTACTCTTGGATCATGTTTCTGATTGACATCATCATGACTTAGTACACGTCTGCAGTTGAGTACTCTATTCTGAAGCAAAGGCATTCTCTCCAGTAGCTCTGTGCAAAGGCTGTTAAAGGTCAAGTAGTACGGGAGAAGTGCAGGCATGAAAAACAAGAAATTTTTTCCAAGCGTTTCCAGAAACTTATTAAAGTACCCCCCTTTGATATCCCTTTATGGAAATGCATTGTTTAAGATCTCATGCATTTATACTGAAAAACCCAAGCATTATACTTATCTTGAACTCTACTCCTTGATATCTGCCATTATAAAGACAAAGATTGCATGTGCAAATGCATGCCAATGGAACTTGTTATTGAGCTTCATTGAGAATTTCTTAAGCCTAATTGCAAGCTCGTGAGAATTAGACACCCCCAACTGAAGCCGAGCAATGTATAATCTGGGGCTTGATTTGGTGGGGGTGATGAGGCACTGTTGTTGTAGGTCGCTGTCTTTATACTGCATCATTATTATGATAATTCTAATATGAATCAAATCCTAACCCAGTGATATGGACCTCATTAATAATCTTCCACCGGGGATGATTAGGATCGGCCGCTAGAGTTGTGCCAACCTGAGGATGCAGGAGAGAGGAAAAGAGAAAAAGGGCTTGATCTTGCTTCAGTAAAGCAAAGATGAACGAGATTTGTAGTTGCTAAGACTGAAAGCGAATGAGGTTCCCTCGGGGGACAATGTCAGTCAAAATTTGCCAACAAAAGGCATCCACTGCTAAAGGAAAAGTAGTGAATGAAATGAAATAATTTTTGTTTTTGGTTTAGGAAATTGGGTTTTATATATATATATATAGAATCAACTTTATTGGACTCACTGTTAAGGAAGTGGGAAAGGCATGGAGCAGTTAAATTTGAAACCTGCATCATAACAATCCTACTTTCCCCTCTTCTTTGTCTCCCCTTTAGAAGATGAGGAATGGAATGGTCGCAATAGAAGCCAATTAAAGCCTGCGGATATCCAAACCTCGTAGTTAGGTTTGGTTACAGCAAAATTCAAGTCTTGCAATGATTTTTCATCTGAGATCTTTCGGTTTCAAATTAACAAAATTTGACATATTATTTTGTTTACGAAATTTTCCATCCTTGTTTTGTTTCCAATATGACTAAACATAAATTTCCCTTAAACCAATGGCATTGAAAGAAGCTTTGCTTTTACTCTCCTTTAACAAGAAAAGTGGGGAGGTTTTGGTGCATATTTGTGTCCAAATTCCAACAACTTTCCCAAATATTTATCAATTCCTATCTTCCACAAATAAAATAAATGAATAGAAAGGGAGTCAGAGGTCTCATTCTAGAAGAAGATAAAGGGATTTGAAGCAACAAATTGCTGAGGAAAATAAATGAAAAGAAACCTCATTGGAGGAGAAAAGGCAAGGAATCAGGTACAGTATATTAGACTGGAAAAATTAAAGTTGAAAGAGACCATTTATGTAATTAAAATTCTTCTTCTTTACCTAATTAAGAAGAAATAAAGATATTGACTGAATTCTTTATTGATAATAAAAACAACTATGAATATCGATTGCTATTTATTAAACTAAAAGAATATTGTATCAATCTTTTAGCTAAAAACAAGTACGATTCATCGGAGTAGTAAAGCAGCTAAGAAGTTGTGGGTTCAAGACAATAAAAGAAATGAAATGTTGCAGGTTCGAGGGTTATCCTTTAGCTATTCTATTGAATTGATTGAGTCAAATTGACCAAGATAGTACTACTCCATTTGGAAACACTTTAGTGGGTGAAGTAATGAGATTACAGACCAAAGTTCGAATTCTATCGATACTTTCCTGCATCAAAATGATCCGGACACTTACATAAAAAGAAAAAAAAGAAGATTGATGAACAAAAATTTTCCTCTCAATTTGGTTTCATGTAATTAGGAGAAAAACTTTTCTTTCTTTCTCATTTAGTGGACAAAATCAGAGAATCAAAAAATTTCTGAGGAAGATCTTTGAGCATTGTGCCCCCATACACAGTCTTGAGCAAAGTTAAAGGAAGCACTACGCAAACATTATAATATTTTTTTAGTCAAAATTTCTATTTTTTGTTTAATTTATCGGGCATTAAAAGCAAATTTCAGTATTATTTATTTATTTATTCTTTCTTAGGTGATACAAAAGGGAGTATATCATTGGGATTGTGATACATAAAAAGTTTATATAGTTTGCTCTTTTATCAAGAAAACAGAGGGACGCTCTCTCCCACCCTAAAATATTTTTAAAAAAAAGGTATAGATGACACGAGAAGAGAATGCATTGCAAATAAAGTTTCTTATATAATGGTTTCATAATGTAATAAAATCATGACATCTTGTTTGTTTGCAATAATTTTTTTCCCAAGTACCCATACAAATCATTATATAATTTACTAGCAAGATCTGTGATTTTTTTTTAAAAATTAAATTGTCTAAAATTAATTTTTATTTTAAGATGCAGAACTCAATGTTACGTTTTCTAAATTAATTAAAATTTTAAAAAATAAAATAAAATATTAAAAAACTAATCTAAAATTTTATATAATGGTTAACTGTCATTTTTTTTAAAAAAAAAAAATTAAAATGAAATTTAATTAAATACTTTTAAATTTTAATTTTTTAAAAATATTCTTATAAAAATCCTTTACCCCTGACCTTTCAATCGATTTATATCATATTAGATTAAGAAATCTATCGTCCAATGAGACATTTCGTGTAGTTCTAAAATCTTACGTGGTGAGGTTGCAGAGATCACTCATCGTTTATTAGAAAAGTCATGTGATAGCATATGCTTCTCTCATTCCTAAAGAACATGACAATTTTAGATGTCGTCTCGTGAGCAGAGCCAACCATTTTCGATCACCAAATTCATTTATGTCATCCATTTAGATATTGGTATTATATATATATATGTGAATTATCTGATGATTTTTACAATTATGAAAAATCAATATTTCCTTTCTCTCATATTAAATGTTTTTATATTTATTTTGAAATGGTTGAAATTAAATACGTATCTGATTACATTTAAAGATTAACTTATTTAGGGCTTTAATTTAATGAATTTATATATATGAATAAAAAAGGAAAGGTAGCTCCGGAGTCGTGAAAGTTTAATTGTCTTAAGAAGTGAATTAATCTGCCGCATTTCCCGGTCGTCCGAAAAAATGGAAAATAGCCCACAATTTTAGCAACAAACGAAAGACAAGGTTTACATTACGGCCACGTTTTGTCGCCAATTCAACACATTGGAATTTTATTTCTTGATTTTGGGCTAATAGGGAAATGACTAGTTGGGTTTCCATAGCTTTTGTATCAAATCACGTTTCCAACCTTTCTGGAAATGGTGATTTTTCTTCTCTTCTTTCCTTCGTCCTTCTACTGCCTGTGTTATTTTATTTTAAGAATAGAATTTTGTGGATCCTTTTTCTCTTAACTATATTCGGATCACTTTGCACGTACCTCGATATTTTATTAATCTAAGAAAATATTGGTGAAATTTGAATTCAAGATTTATGATATGTACTCTCGTCACTCTACTCACAAGGATATTCTTGAAGGGACATTTTTGTCATGATTAAGTTCAAGTCCAATTAAGTTTTGTTATTACTTTTTTGTCAAATACATAATATATATATATATATATATATAATGATATATAAAATGATGATATCAAAATAAAAATCAAGTAAATTCGATTGTATATCAAAATTTTCTATTATTCTATAAGTAAAATTTTTGTTGTGTAACAAAATTTTAGAGTCATTGATATGGACTTTCTAGGTCCAAATTTAGATTAAAGTCCGATATACATCCACCTTTATATCTCCACACATTGACTTCTTAATTCATATCGAGTCACTATCGATTATGATACCGGTTCTTCTCATACTATATATATATATATATATATATATATATATATATATTTATATCAAGGGGACGGGAAGTGTGGCCCGAAAAGTAAAGGGAAAGGGAAGATGTTTAGGTAAGGAAGTAAGGTAAAAGCATAAAGCAGTAAATAAATTAAGCAGTTCAGGCGGCTTGGCCGGCCATAAATATAAAACAGTAAATT